>JAODLL010064104.1:0-12192 GCA_026546735.1 Forbesichthys agassizii
TGTGTGTGTGTGTGTGTGTGTGTGTGTGTGTGTGTGTGTGTGTGTGTGTGTGTGTGCGCGTGTGTGTGTTTGGGTGCGTGTGGGTGTGCCCGTGTGTGTGTATATGTGTGTGTGTGTGTGTGTGTGTGTGTGTGCGTGTGTGTGTGTGTGTGTGTGTGGCCCAGGAATAATTTGTTATGGTCTGATTCTGGTGCACTTATTATGACATCTAGTGGCAGAAAGTCATATTGTGCTATGAGTGCACAATAACCAGTCATAGCAAAACAGCTAAGAACACACGTTTTCCAAAAATGTATCTTTTTTCGTGAGTTCATGAAAAACTTCATTTATCATGGCAAAATTATCCCAGTATTTTTTTGTTGTTGATATAATTCTACTGTAGCATTAATTCATAAAGGGACTTTTTAATCATAACATAAATCATATGACCTTGACTTGATTCTACTATACATAGATACTTATGTAATTTGTTCTACATATCAAAAAAATGAAACAACATCATGTAAAGATCAATATAAATATATTATTTAAGTATTCCAGAGTATTACCTGGACAGTTTATCCTGTATTTACATACTTTACATTACTACAATTGATAGGTACAGTCATACTTACACTGTTTGATCTGACGTCAATATTAGGAAACTTCTTATTAATATATTTAACAGCTGGCTCCATTAACTTTTCAGTGAGAAGCGATGGACGTGTCTTAGGGTCTGAACATGTCTGGGGAAGTGAAAACAGAATCATGAGTTTATTTACTGGTCAAGCCATTTGTTGGTTTATTTTTGTTTATGTATATGCTTTTCTTTAAGTGCATTAAACATTCAGTGAATAAACAAAACCATCTAAACAATCAATGTTTGAAAAAAACATTAAACTTCCTTATTAACATTTGAAGTCTGTCACTATATCCCTGTTCATAACATAATCATGGTTTATGCCAATTGTACGTTTAGTAACAAAGGGCTAAAAATGCACAATTCCATAGATTGCCGTTTCTTAGAAGCAAGACAGCTAACCCCACCTGCTTCTTACATATTGTACCTAATGTATTGTTTATGCTACTGTGCATTGTGATTCAGCATAAATCAATCTGATAAATGGATGGCAAACATGTTGACCCATGACCCCAAACAATGAAGTAGGTCCGTCTACCTCCTCACACAGACAAACACCTATCCCTCAGAGGGGCCAATGTTCAGAGCCATATGCTAAATGAGTTCAGCTAAATTAGCCATTTTGTTAACACTGTTTGAGTGACAGCTCACTGTAACTTCCTGTATGAACTTCCTCTTCTGTACTGTAGCATGCAGATGCAACAGAAAGACAAACACTACAGCTAATAAACAAATGTCAATAAATAAACAAGGGTATTTAACATAATAAAAGTAAACTAGAGGATAGCTTTAGCTTATGATATTGATGTTGGAGTCATTGTATTGCTCATTGTACCATTGTATGTTCAATCAATTATTATAGTGCGTGTAACATATTACAATGGAAGAAAATCACTTAAGGTTTACACATGTAACACACGTCTTTCTACTGTCAACGTGCTCTACATATTAATCCATTATATTTCTGCTCAGATAGTATCCAGGCAGTGAAAAGAGAAGTGAGCGATATATTTTTACTCAAACAGAACACATGACTTCAACCAAGTTCCTTCTTTGTTCACGATGAACACCTCTATTTGCCCTCACCTTCTTTATGTAATTCATGCGCACCAGCACCCCAGAGCCCCTGTCATTGAGGATGATGAGTTTCTCAGCCAGTTTCTGTTGGTACGCCATGGCCTCTGCCTCCTGCTGCAGCGTTAACGAGAACAGTGAAATCCAGAGGCAAGTGCAGGGGAGCCCCACCCTGTCTCCGAGTCACATGGGGGCATTGAGTGTAGGTGGAGTCTACAGTGTTGTGTTATTGAGTGTAATTCTTACTATTTTACAAATGATGAGAATTTAGCATACCAAAACCTTTCAATTAATACAATCTTTATTACTGTAAGGTTTCTTTAAGACCTATCACATGTAGATTGAATATATTTACTTTATAATCAAGCAAGCAATAAGTTAATGGATAAATGAATGAATTCATTAATTAATTAATTAATAAAGTTATCAAAGTAACATGTTCAAAGTTTGTCTTATATCGAGAGTTACATAAAATTCAATTTTTGGCCACATGAGGTCAGCCTTTATCAACTGGTGAACCGAACAGAATGAATAGAATAAATAGAATGTACAAGTAAATAAGTACACAGTAAGTAATTTCCTTATTTAATTTATTTAGTCCATACCACAAACAGGGATGTCCGACTCTTCCAGATATGGATATGATCCACATGCAGTTTGCAACACCATTCAGCATTAACAAATAATAATAATGTATAGAATTAATAATCATATCACACATCAGAAAAATGTCTATGTAGTGGTAATATATAATATGGATTAGTATTACCCATAAGAAATACTAAAAAATATGTTTAGACTCAGCACTCAGCAAATACAGTAGAGGAAGATTTCAGAGTGAATGGTTTTACTGTAGGTACAGTAAGGTATAGCAGTATGACCTTGAAGTCACATGCTATTTAATATACAGTAAGTGGTAAAGATTAAAATAGTCAAACCTAAAAATGGAATGTTCAGCTCAAAAGGTTGATCAAAGGTGCATGATTTTAATAGCATTCAATATGCTTTGAAAATCCCACAGCCTATAATAATAATAATAATAATAATAATAAACTTTATTTGTATAGCACCTTTCATACACAATGTGCAACTCAATGTGCTTTACAGTTAAAAACATTTGAACAAAGGATGAAGGGAACAAATGCAATTAAACAAAAAGAAATAAGAAACAATGAAAAACTTGGTGAAAGCCATGAAAAAAAAAGAAGCCATTATTGTATTGGAGTATGGTGGGACTCTAAGCCACCGGGACTCCAACCTAGGCGTTTGGTGGGATTCTAACCAACCAGGACTCCAACCCAAATATTCCACCCACATTTTTTACGTTTAGTGGGATAGTAACCCACCGGGACTCCAAACCAGGCTTTTGGTGGGATTCTAGCCCACCGGGACTCCAACCCAGGCCTTTCTTTCAATTTTAACCCACAAGGACTCAAACCCAAATATTCCCAAATTATTTACCCAGGCAATTGGTGGAACTCTAACCCACTGGGACTCCAACCCAGGTGTTTGTTTGGATTTTAACCCACCAGGACTCCAACCCAGGCGTTTGGTGGGAGTCTAACCCACCCGGACTCCAACCCAGACGTTTGGTGGGATTCCAACCCAAATATTTTACCAAAATTATTTACGTTTGGTGGGATACTAACCCACCGGGACTCCAAACCAGGCTTTTGGTGGGATTCTAACCCACCGAGACTCCAACCCAGGCGTTTGGTAGGAGTCTAACCCACTGGGACTCCAACCCAGGCGTTTGGTGGGATTTTAACCCACCGTGACGCCAACCCAGGCGTTTGGTGGAACTCTAACCCACCGGGACTCCAACCCAAATATTCCACAGAAATTAAAATTACAATATCCTAAAATACATATAAGGATAAAGACATAAGCTAAACATTGTAGTTAAGTAAAATAAGGAAAAATGTAAAAGAAATTAAAATTACAACATCCAAAAGTACACATAAGGATAGAAACACAGGAGGTTATCAGGCTAAACAGTGTAGCCAAGTAAATAAGGATAAAAACATAAGAGGTTATAAGGCTAAACAGTGTGGTTAAGTAAAAATTCTCAGTCATAGTTACTGTAAACACAACTTGAGTCAGTACAGTGTAGGTGTAATGTGTTTACTACTGTGTTGCATTCTGGCACAGGCTGTGAGAATGGTGCAGACGTGTTAACAAGGCTGTCTGGGGAAAGAGACAGAAGGATCTAGATGGGGGGGGGTAATAAAAGGGTTGCGATTATGGTGTGGTTGTATACTTTTTATGGTGAAATGATATGATACTTTACATGTTTTGCTTGTGTCTTGTGTCATGCTCATGTATTTTAGAAGTGAGGACCATACAGGGGCATGCAACAGCACAAGGCTTCATTAGTGTGTGTGTGTGTGTGTGTGTGTGTGTGTGTGTGTGTTTGTGTGTGTGTGTGTGTGCGTGCGTGTGCGTGTGTGGAAAAGGGTGTGGATAAGACAGAGGGGGGCATCGGGTAGACCGAGGAAGCAATGCCCAAGTAAACATGCTCATTGAGAGATGTCTGAACATATAGACCTGCACAGCAAATGCAGAACAAGTGCGAACTGTAGTTGTTCGTACTACTTGTTAGTCCTAGAGAACTGTTAGGAAATAATTATTCATACTCCAACCCATTAGTTTGTTATTTGTCAGAAAACATCTCATAAGAGCTGTCCGTCAAGTCCTTCAAACGCAAAGTCTAAAACGCACATCTTTTTTTGAAATTGCATATTTGGCATTACTGTATATACTTTGTTGCTGTTTTCCTTTAAAATAATATAACTTTTTGTATCAGTTTTTGCATTGTGATTTCAGAAGCTTTCTGATTGAAGTCCTAATATAAATGTATACTGCTATAGGCCTATTTGAGATCTGCCTCAAGATATGACATATTGTGTAGCATGTAATTATGCATTTACATGCACAAAATGTATGGTGAAATGAAAAAGAGAGGAAATTCTTCTTTGGCATGTTGGAACACGTATGCAGATGTAAAGAAAACATCTGCGTCTCCTCTTTTTCAATTCCACAATTTGAGTCAAACCCTGAAAAGGACCAGTGAAGTCAAATTCTAGTGGACAATAGGCCCTATACTTTTTTTGAGAATTTATTTTATTTTTTAATTCACATCACACAGTTAACGTTTTTAACATTTTGCATATACAGTTCATATTTGGCATTTGCATTCTGCGGCTATGTCAATAGTAATAGAATTCTGTAGTAGTAGAATGATTTATCAAATACATATTTCAGGAGACAATTCCAAGTTTACGGCCCTGGCTTCTGCAAAACTGAATTGTTATGGGTAATATAGGCAACATTCCACATGATAGAAATACAGGTGTTTTGTGTCAGGTGGCGTGGTCCCACCATCATGATGACCAACAGATGGGTAGCGTAGATACTGTTAGCTCTTCACTCTGATTCCACGCACGCTGATTGAAACTCTGGTGTGTTTTGCAAGAAGAACATATAGAGTCTGACGTCTCTTCCTGGTTACATCATCACTGCTCAACCTTTCATTCACTGTCCCTGGACATGACCATAGGACATGACGGCCGGGGTACGCATTTTCTGAATGCTGCAATACTGCCACCTAGTGACTAAAACATAACATAACAGGATTGTGTATCACGTGTACAACAATTAGAGAAGGTGCAAAGTTGGTCACATTGTTACCGGTTTTAAGGTCTTTGTTGTATAAACTTGTTTAATTAACAAACTCGTTTTAAAAAGCCAAAAGGATCATAGTCTACCTGAACTGGATCAGATACACAATAAGATACCAGGATCACTGTAAAATTCTTAGCTCATTGACGGTTACCATGGTAATGGCTACACTGTGACACAAGTATAATACCATGAGAAAGACTGCTGGGGAAAATTGTTTTTGCATGATAGAGAGAGTTGGTGTGTGGGTGTGTTTGTGTGTGTGCGCGCCCGTGTGTGTGTGTGCATGTGTGATTGTGTGCGTGTTTGTGTGCGTGTGCGTGTGTGTGTGTGTGTGTGTGTGATGGGATCTTGGTTAAGAGAGAGAGGGAGAGATATAGACAGACAGCAATGAGAGCTAGACACAAAGAGTGGGTACGCTGTTATTTGTGGGTTGTGGGTTTCAAGGCAGAATAAAACAGAAATGTCTCAGAAATAAAACACCAGAACACATTAACCACAGCCAGTGGGATTTTATCCAGTTCAATTAGTAGCACTTTATTGATGTTGGTTAACAATTTATGCCAAAAAATAGACAAATACATTCTTGGCAGACCCTCAGCACATTGCATATTATGTAGCAATGACATATAATGTGAGAAGAAAACATTGTACAATATAAATGGGAACTCAATGAATATGAGCAGGAAGGAGATGAGGGTAAATCTATGGATCAAGAATATAAAGTATATATAGTATATATAGAGTAAAAGATGAGGTGAGGAGGAAAAGGGAAAGAAAAATATAAACAAATGCAGGAAAGAGAGTGCCCCGGGGTGGGTTTCCTTCACGGCAAAACTGACTGTCAACACGGAATGTGGAAAAATGACTGAAAGACAACATACCGCCATGCAGCTCTATGGTTAGCTGTCGTTCTACGACACAGGTTTCCCTTCGACTGACAGCAGAATGTCCCGTCCTCCATTCTCATCGTTCTCCTGCCTGCAAGAAGGTCTCGTCATCACAGAGACCAAAAGGAAACACTTGCAGGCATGCATCCAGTAAGAACTGCTGCAGAGACGTCTCTGGAAAATGAGGAATTGACCTGCAAGGATATTGCACTATGGTTAAAGTTTAACGGCTTTTAACTGCGATGCGTGATGGCTCAGCATTGCCGTTATTGTCTATGACTGCCAGTGCCTTCAGGTGGCGCAATATTCCTGGGCCTGAAAAGGCAGGCTTACTGTATAAGCAGCCCTGTGGGGGTGACATGGTGTCTGCATAGCAGTCTATGCGGCCATTGTATCAGCGAGTTAAAGATAGCATCTCACCAGTAACCATCACCTCCACGGACACAGAGCCCTCAGTGTTCTGGCCCAGCCGCCCATGAATGAAACCTTGGTGGAACTTTTGCTTTACCTACCCCCCTAAGTTTGCTGCACTTGATCCAGTCTCCAGTATGTATTTCTCTCTCTCTTTCTCTCTCTCTCTCTCTCTCTCTCTCTCTCTCTCTCTCTCTGTCAGTAGGTTATGTTGGCGTCTGAGTCACTGACCTTAATCACACTAAAACACTAAAACAATCCAAACCACAGTCAGTGCAAACTGCAATTACTGTACCACCAACCATTCATTTGTTACTATATTAACACTTACATGTGTATCCCTATCATGTAAATTATTCCATTTAGCTTGAGAATGTGATCTTAGTGGGAGTAAAGTCCTCCTAATTAGATGTACAACACAAATATTTTCATATAATAATTTGATCAAGTATGTGGCCTTATGCCAAGGACCCATTGTAAGAATGGTGTATTATCCACCCGTTTCCATGGTAACTCAGCTGGCTTTATGAGCTAAAGGTCAGGCCAGGTGTACAGATATGACAGCTGTCATCACATCTTTGAGGATGCCAGCTGATGAAGACCGGTGGAGGGGGGTCGATGAAGGACACGCTTATTGTGTCTGTCAGACCGAGAGACAGGGCAAGACACAAGATAATGTGACAACATTCGAGTGTTTCCAAATACCTTGCTACTGTAGACAGCTAGCAAAATGAGAGGTCCAGACATACTGTTTTCTTATTTGCGTGCCTAATGACTATCTTCTTGTATCATGTTATCCATATCTTGTTTCATGGGAGATCACAATACAACCTCTGTAAAACATGTGACACGAGAGTTAAAGTTCAAATTAGCACTTATGTTAGACTTACAAACCCCTAACAAGAGTGGTTGGGGACCAGTAGAGCTGTTTGAGACTATTCAATGGGCATCGCAGGCTTTGGCATTATGTTAGTGGTTAGGGTGGTGGACTACTGGGTTTTATCCCCGTCATACAGCATTCTTGAGAAAGATTCCTAAAACTTTTAAATGCTTTAAAATACTACAATTATAATTGTCACTTTGGATAAGAATGTCTGCTAAATGAGCTGGCTGTGCTGAAAGCTGGACTTCACACTTCCATCACATACCTGCCCAGGCAGAGGGGCATGCCACTCATGTGCTGTCATTCCACAGATATATCCTGTAACCTATAGCCCCGCAGCTACAACTCTCGTTCAGCACCACCCTTCCAAATTATCACATTCCTTTCTTTTCAACTTGGTCCTTAGAAACTAAGGAGAAAGTGGAGGACAGTGGTCTGTTTGTCAGTGAAAAACATGACGTTACCTTGGTTCTCCAGTGAATTTCTATTCAGGATTCTAAAAGTGATCTGTCTCTTCTATAATGTATATATATGTAAAGTACTCAGGTATACATCCTCAATGTAACTATTAAACTGTATTACTCTACATGCCTACATGTAGAGTAAGCTTACAGTATACAGTATGGCTTGGGTTTTTAGGTTGTGCTGTAGCTGTGTCTCATTGATATGGATGTCAATATCTCCTTACCTCTTAACCGGCTATTAGAGACTGTTCTTACTGTGATGTTTTGACCTGATCACTCTCTCTGTACTTGTACACTTTTTTTCTCGTGGCCAATTAAAGCAAAGCAGACACACACACACTACACTACACTACACTACACTACACTACACTACACAAATCTCAGGACAGATAGTAAAAAATAAAACATCATCCCCTCAGGATATAGGATGTCCAAACTCACTACTGCTGGACTCAGACACCAGTGAAAATATATAAATAAGAGTGTTTCCAATGCAAGTAATACTACGTGCCAATCGGACGCTCAGAGGCCACCCAAAGCCATTTCCCGCCTTTGATGAGCCCTTCATCTTTTTTGCCTTCCCTTTCTGAGAGAAAGATGGTTCCAATACAAACTAGATTCCTGCAAACCTATACAGTAGATGAAGAAGCAATAGAAGCTTTGATGTAAATAGAATGTAAACGTTTAGCATCCGGTTCTTTTCTATTACTCAAGTAAAACAAAGTAAAAAAAATAATGAATAAATGTCTTAGCCATAATTAAAGTTTTTGTCATTCCGTAGCATGAGATATTTAACTTACACCCTCAGAAATAAAAATGTCCATGCAATGGTCCTGGTGCAAAATGTTCTCTGGCGGGCCCCTCCCCTTTCAAATTAACAAACCTATATGACGGATGTGCGGTAATATTACACACATTTAATACTTCCATGCTTTTTTTTGCTAGCGGATGAAGATGGATGGATGGATGGAAGATTTCTCATAAGCATTGCAACACTGTACTGTAAATTGACTGGATTTAAATAGCACGTTATATTATTTGCCTCACATTCACCCATTCACACACAGCGATGTCAGCCATGCAAGGAGACACCTGACCACCGGAAGCAGTTAGGGTTACATGTTTTGCTCAAGGACACCTCAACACTTGGTGAGGAGTTAGCAGATTTCAAACAAGCGAGTTCTTCACCTATTGCCCCACTCTACCACTGTGCCACTTGCCTCCCTTCTCTTGAACTCAACATCCAACATCCATCCATATTCCTACAAATAAATGTATAACATGTATTTTGATATTTTTCCAGAGAAATGTGGTCTAATAGTTTGTTTAATAATCCGCATCTGACCTATACTTATTAATAATGAACCACTGACATCAGGCACCATATTAAGGTAGCAATATGAAATAACACTATATATGTGAAGCCATTCTTGTTGGGGATGTGCTGGTTTGTGATCGCGATGTAATAGAAATGCAAGCTAAAATAATGGGCCCGGCTCGGGCCACCAAGCCATCGCGGGCCCCGGTATAGCTGCACCTTTTGCACCCCAGGTAGTTACGTGTAAAAGTTTCCATATTAAAATGCTGATCACGTAAAGTATTATACAAATACAGTAGGCTTTATTGTGTCTTGTTTCACTGAGAGTGAATCTGTTTGCTTTGAGAGTGTATAGGTATTGTAGTTTTCAGCCGAATAAATCACAAAGCACATACAAAGTGAACCAAAAAAGCTCCTTCAATTCAATGTACTGTATGCACTGTTTCAGGATGTGCATGTTTTAATGTAGACAACATAATGCATAAAAGTTATTGCATTGACCTGAGTGGAAGTGATGTACACACAAATAATAAGAATAATACATTATTTTGTGTTAAAATTAAATGTAATATCCAATCATAGAAAATGTGATCATAGAAATGTGTGACTATAAAATTGTAATTCTGGCGGGAATTATGCAGATGATGGTGCAATTATCGCTTCACTAGCAATTATAAAGTGTAGTGGTCATCAGTGTTACCTCACAGCCATAAATATTGTAGTGCACATTGAACACTATTCAGACATATATGGAATATTCTACAGAATAGAGAAATATGGTTGGGCGGTTCATTTCGCTCTCTCAATGCATTGCATTGCACTGCTGCCTTTGCAGGTGTCCCATTGCTGTGTATAGGGGGTCAAGGGTTTTCATTCCTGGAATATGAATGGCAGCTTTGTTGGTGGACTGCCTCCATGCTTGATTTCGTCTTACCTTTGAGTTGTGCACAACCTTATATTTATTTAAACAACTCATTCTATATTTCTTTCTTTCTTTCATTTATTTCAATCCATTTAATAGTCATTCTCTATCTCTCTCCTTCTCCCCCCAACTCTCTCTCTGTGTGTGTATGGAAGTACAGTACCAGTAACCCCCAAGAAGAGAAAACCTAACAATGGTTTCTCAGTCCTGCAGGCATGACCAACTTGATTTGATGCAGAGGAGGAAAGAGCTCTCTGTTTTCATCTCCCATATGTCAACCATTCTTCATTGAGAACCCCAGGTTCACATCGCATGACCCGTATTTAGGTCATTTACATTACCTATAATGATTCACTATTTGACTACGGAGATTATTAGTAAAAAACTCTGAAATGGTGTTGCACCAGGCTAAAATATGACTTAAAATAAATGACTTGATAAATGACTAAAATATGAATATAATATCAAATATAACTTATATGAGGAATTGTGATTAAATAACACATTTGAGGTATTTGAAAAAAGAAGTCTCTTCAGACATCACCCCTATTACAGACTGTAAAAACGTTTGTAATAGGGGCCCTTAAAATTGATGGCTCCCTTCAAGTAATGTATGTTGAAGTGAACAAAGCCTACACACCTGTGACAAAGCAATAACCATAGCGATGGCCAGAGAGGTTACCAGTTAACTCCTTCTTTGTGTGGTATCCAGGATATTAGATCGAGAGGAGCATGACCAAAGTACGGTAAGGTTAGATCAAGACAAACAGAGATACGGTTTGTTTGGAGAAGACATACTAGTTCACAAAGACTCGAATGGGAACCAGCTGACGGCTAATACAACTTTGGCCAGTGCTATTTGCTTTTGTTGTATAGACCCTTAGTGGGAGGGGGTTCTGTTTATTGTCCTTTATTCTCCTGAACCCCTATTCTGTGGAGGCAAGAAAGATTTATATTTAGTTTGGTTTACTTTGGGTGTGTACCTCATTGTTTTGAAGCGACTATTTTGGTTGAAGCAACAGTGAGTCTAAAGATGTATTCCCTCTCCTGACCTTGTTCTGCCATTTCTATCTTTATGGTGTGCTGAGGTGCTGACCCGGCAGGATTATCCAGTAAAATGATACACAGTAGCTCCTGTACAGTATCAGCAGGGTGAAGTGAACATGAACAACAAGGTCATGGATAAATAGTCCAACATATACAGTGATATCCAGTATGAAATACTTGTTAGGCCTGGTATAACTGGATGGCCATTGTATTTTTTATATATTATTGTATGCCAGTAGTTTTTACCGTCCTCTTAATTGTCATTGTAAATCCATACTGTTTTGTGATGATTCTGCATTGACTGCGTTTGTACTTGCAGTGACTTGCCGTCACGTGTTGTGACTTGCTTTACTTTGTGGCACACTGCTTTATACCCGCTTGTGGCAGATCTAACCCTAATAGTTGTTGTGCATGGAATGTTTATTATAAACTCAAATATGACTTTCTACCAGAGGGGTCCTAGATATGGATAGTGCAATATTGGTAATAGTTGACTTGTTAAATTGTTAATGGTCAACATATATTGTGTTAAGGGGACAATTGTGTAGTCTTGCGAGAAAACCTTGGAATCATTTTGAGTGTGTCTGAGTAGCAACTGAATCAGCGTCGTGTTATTAGCTATACGGGCGTGATTAAGGTGTGCCAACAGCGCAAACTACCAGATGGTTCATCCAATCAACTGACAAGTATTTTTGCCGGACCGTGTGTAGCAGGGCCGGCAAACATGAGCGGATGTCACTTGCTGAGTCCCTGACTGACTGACTGACGACTGCCTGACTGACGACGTTGTTTAAAAGTTCATGCGCGTGAATTCCAGATACATTTAAAGTTTTTACTTTATACGTTTTTACTTGATAATAAAAAATATATATAATTGTCAATC
>JAODLL010064115.1:0-17528 GCA_026546735.1 Forbesichthys agassizii
GACAGCGCTCGAACACAGCAGATGAGCGGAGCTGCATGCTTTGTGTTTGCACATGTTGTACAATGGTGGGCCCGAAAATAAATAAGAAATGGCTCATCACTCAGGTCATAACATCTGTACAGTAGTAGTTACTTGCATAATGGTGCAACATTACCTCCATCTCCCGAAAGTACAAGGCACAGTCATTTGCTGTCAGAAATGTTTAGAATAACTTTTTATCTTGTTTATCAGTAGCAAGGAAAGCGTTTGATACTGGCCCATTTCCATTTGATGTCTCCAGCCATTGGTACTGGTACGTTTAAATGAGGCTTTGTGCCCAGTGTAGACACACTTTGGTTTAATCCTTAATGTGCAGTTAGATGGTACGGTACTGACGGTTATCAAACAGGCTGAAATTGCCCATCAGATCCTTAATGGCCTTTGAAGCCTAGAAGGAGATAGCCGTCAGACAGCAGGATTCTTAATATTACATTATGGATGGGAGAGAGGTTGCCCAACCACATACATACACACACATATATATATATACACACGCACACTAATATATATATATATATATATATATATATATATCTTTTTTTGTGTGTATATATATATACATACATACATAAATATAAGCTGTTATTTGGGGCTCTTCTCCCCTTGCCTGGCTGCCATGACCACAGAATGCCCCCCTTCTCCCGAAACACACGGATACAGTCCTGTCCCTCTAATAACCCCCTCTGGCCCCTCTGTAAATGTGCTAACAGAAAGATTGGGCTGCCTTGCCTGGCCCTGGTTCTTGGCTCCAGTCACTGTGCAAATTGAAGCCTTCAGGAATCCCATTGTAACTAGCCAAACACACGAGGCGAAAGAGAGAGAGAGTGTGTGTGTAATGTGTGCGTGTCCTGGCTACTGTGTGTCCTATATACAGTATAATTGGCGTTATGTATGGACTGCTAACTTTATGCCGGCCTGCGTTCTCACAGGCTCATCAAAGGCTCACTGCTGTGGTTCTCTGCTGCTTCAGAAGCAAATGTGACATTGTTGGATCTTAAAAAGAACAGTCCCCCGTGTTGCCAGGAGTGGTATAGCAAAGCATTGTTGATTCATTTAGATGCCCAAGCTGTCCCTTACTATGCCTACTGGTACATGTGAGGGTACTGCCTCTGGTAGTCGAACCCTGTGATATGTTGATGCACAACAGCAGCTTGTGTACACACACTCCCAATCACACTAGATGTCTCGCTTAACTGAGAAGCAGCTCATCTTTGGGAGTGGTTTTTAAAGCATTTGAGTATAGAGGTGTACACCATTTGTTGTATTTTTGTCGATTCGCCACGGAAAACGTAGAAATCGGAAGGAATAGAAGGGTAACCACCATGGTGCAGTATAGAGAGCAACAGGCATAGGCTGTCCAACCGCCCACCTCAGGACTGAAATCACCTTCGTCTCAACTGGGGCTTTGAGGTCTTCATCAGTCCAATGCAGTGAGACCATTTGACTTGCCTCTCCTGACGGGCGTTATACTGACGCAAGCCACCGCCCCTAAGCCTGAATAACTTCTGAATGGCCAGGAGTTTGTCAAATCTGAATAAATTGTGTGCGAGCGAAGATGGGCCGAACGCAGACTGTTGAAGGAAATTGCACGAGCAAACGACCACCACCTGGGGACCTGTGACACTCTAGTCGACTCCACTGGTGGGCTCGCGCTATAGAACAAGGTCCCCCAACGCTCCTTGCTAAATTGCTTTGAAGAGAGATCGCTACTGCTAGTGAGAGAGCTGCTACTGTAGCGTGAGCAATCACAGCAGGCCACAGTTGTTTTTATTTATTTTATTTCACCTTTATTTAACCAGGTAGGCGGTTGAGATCATGTTCTCATTTGCAACGGTGAACTGGCCAAGATAAAGCATAATTGTGCATAACAACATGCAATTTTCACAATAAAATACACAGTATATTACATAACAAACTGTCAAGAATATATATACAATTTGTGTAAGAATAGATTAAAGAATGCAAATGGTATAGCAATAACACTATAAGAGTTCCAGTTAAGCATACCTGTACAAATGTAATAGTGCAGAAGAGCATAAACTGACTTTATTTAAATGAATTGTTTATTTTGTATATATTTCTCATATCAAACGTTTATGACTAAAGTATGTACATTTCAGCAAACTGTTTTATATCTATGTATTTTGCAATGTAAGATGATTTCGAAAAGTGTCCCAAATAACATTTATTATTATTTATTATAAAAATGTCGACTTTAAACTCCAAGGAGTGTGAATGTGGTCTTGCACTCAGTCTGCCTGTTTGCTGTCGCTCACTACGTCATAGAGCCGCCGCCGGTAGTCCGCGTGAGCCGATGGTAAACAGAGTCGTGAGTCACTCTGTTGATTTAACCGTAGGCGTAGCCTGGCACTGGTTACGTCGATGATGTCATAGGCTGGTTACGGAGCCGTCAGTTAATATTGACCCAGTGATGCTACTGGTGGTGGTGTGATACTGCACTTTTATTGCTAGCATCTTCTTCGAGACAGTGGAGCAAGTGCGCCTGCCTCGTTCAAAGGCAATATGGCGTTGCTTCTTTACAAAGGAGCAGACGGGCTACCTACTCTGGGCTTCGCATCCTCTCACAGCACTCCAGTGTTTCATGTCGCTTTATGAAGTATTTTTAGGCCTTCTGTAGTAGATACAATATCAATCATGTAACGTTTTAGTGCTTTGTCTCCTCTAAACACCTTTGCACCGTCTAGAGCCCTGGCATCACTCTGTTAAGGTTAAACGATGTTTAGCCGGACATCTTGCTTTGCACTGTAAGTTCAATGTAAAGTTACGTTAGCAGTGGTTGATAGTTTGGTTTCTACGCACGCACATGCACGCACACACTCACGCACATGCACGACCTATAGTGGCAAAACGAAGAGGGGGAAAAAAACCGAGAGAAAATGTAGGCTTTGTCAGATTTTATTGATTGCTGTCCAGCACAATTCGGTGGAATGAACAACTGTGTCTGTGTTGAGTGAGTGCTACGCTGAGCACCAATGGTGTGGATGCGCACACCATTCAAGGCAAGGTGCCTGCTCCTTCACAGTAATCAATAAGCCATTAAACGGCCAATAAGAAGATCTCGGAAATCACGTGTCCACGTGTCCTCAAAACCTCTCCCGGCTCAGGACCACAGTTTTCTCAATAGTGAAAAGTATCTTACGGAGCTTGTGTACATGTTTATACGACCTCAACAGAGCCAGCAGGGCCACTAAAGCCCCCTTACAGATCTGCTTCAGGATAGGCCTTTGCTGATCTGGTTTGGCAAACACTTCAGCGAGTCGTGAAATGAGATTTCTTCTGCTGTCATTACTGGGCTAAGAGAGAACGCCCCATCTCTCTCTTGGGCGAACGTCTCACTGCTCTTCTCAGCACAGGCATGTCTAACCGTCGCTATGATGGATCGATAGCGCTGAGCTCCGTAAGCCGACCGCTACCAGTTTAGCAACGACCGTGTGATGTACTGTAATGAGACGAGCAGCTAAAGGGGTTGGTTTTAGCTAAGCGGTGTAACGGTATGATTCAGTTAATAACATCGCCTTGTTTGCATAAGTGAGCAACAAGGGATGCTTTGATCTTGCAAAAGACACAGGAGGCACAGAGAACATGGGAGAACATTTCTGTCCGTTGTGTTCTCTCTCTCACCCAAGATGTGCTTGTGATGGATGCTGATCTGACATTGTAGCAGTTTGGCGATATTGAGCAGGATTTTTTTGCACACGGGCTTTGTGTCCTGCCTTTACAAAGGCAGCATGAAGAACAACAAAGCAATGTGTGGTATCAGATATATTGACACTTGACAACAATTATGCCAATTAATCTATGGAGAAAGCACAGCTTTTTATGTGCATTTGTAAGCATGTTGCCTGGTTGTTATTTTGTTTGAGGGTGTAGTTAGTAATGCTTTTTATTTTATGTTTACTCTTAAAGAAATATAAATTATTTTTGTTGGATACCCAAGCACAACAGTCCAATACTATTCTTACTGGTGTAGAAATTCTTTTTGAAGCCAAAATCTCAATCAATTGAACATGACATCAGAGCTTCAGCGAAGACCTTTGAACACCTCATCCTCGTATCGCTTTTTTTATGAGCAAGATGAAAGCATAGAATTGTAAAAAGAAAAAAAAATATATGATTTTGGATAATTTGGAAGCGTTTCCCATATCCTTGTATATTAGCCAGAGGGTACGTATTGACATCAAAGTGCCGGCTGCCAGCCTTGGAGGGTCAGTTGTGATGACAGACGGCCATGATTTGAATCATACCCAATGCCTGATCAAAGTACTGCTATAACAGTTGGAAACAGTTTGGCACTTTTTTGAACAATTCAAGGGCTGTAAAGGTTGAAGACTTCTATTAATAGATTGCTATTTTGTGTTCAAAAACACCACGGTTCAAACCCATCAAATGTGTCTAAACATCCAGGTCTGTTTTTTATTTTATTTATATTTTTTGTCTACATATATTATTTGTCAAAATTCCTAAAAGTGACATTTTGAATCTTGAAACTTAATTGCGTTATCTCACGTTTCTGTATTTAATTTGGTCAGAAAGCTGAGACTGTATAATACAATACATGTTGTACACACAATTAGTTTAATTGTGCTGAGTCAGCATACAGTGATACGACACAAAAGCTTTTAATAAACAACGTTTGATTTGCAGAAACAAGTGTTTCACTCACGCTGTTACAATAGGCCTGGACTACGTTAAAATACAATGAAGGCTCCACAAGAAAGAGGCCACTTCCATTCGATAATCGTTTTGAGTCCGCCGGAATAATTTGTTTTTCTTAAACTTTTTGACGCGTCGGAGTTGCTCAAGGTTCTGGCCGCACCACTTTCCCGAGATCCTCTGCCAACCGTCAATGACTCAAAACTAAAGATAGAAAATGTATGTTATAACTCTATGAAACAGTTGACATGCACCTTAAGGCTGCTTGGGGCCAAGGCTTCATTCACAACAGCACTGCATATATAGGCTACCATGAAGAAGCAACATGCTCAGCCTCCTTTACAAGCAGCTTTCCCATCTGAATAAGTGTTTAACCATGATGCTTTAGAGGCAGTGCCAACTGTGTTAATGGCATTCAAACACAAAAGCTAATTTTCTGCCTTGAGCAGTGTTTTAACACATTTGCACACATTTCACAATGACAGATTCAATGAAAAACAATATTGCTGCCTGTGATTCTACCAATTTATGAAACTTCTATTCTGCTTTGTGTGTGTGTGTGTGTGTGTGTGTGTGTTTTAAACTTGTTATTACATTTATATTTATTCAGGTTTGGGAAGTAACTGAATAAATGTAATCAGTTGCTTGTACATATTTACAAAAACTGTAACTGTAATCCATTACCCGTTACCAAGTAAAATAGTGGAATCAGATCGATTACAGGTTTTTTATTTTATTTGATTACTTCTAGAACTACTTTCAAATTTAAAAGGGAAGTTTGCAGAAGAAAAATGCATAAACCAATAGACTGTTTTCTTATTAAACTTTCATTAACGTCAATCAATAATTGAAATTAAATCCTACTTTAATCCCCTGAGCAACATACACAGTCACAGATTTGGCAGTGCCAACGCAGTAAATTGCTTTAGATGGCATTTTATATAAACAGTGTGTAGGCATGAAGTCATCTAAAAGTAATGAGTTTGTTACTGCATTTAGGTAATCCAAAAATTACATTACTGATTATAATTGTAGTCTGGTAACTAGTAACTGTAACAGGTTACTTTTAAAAAGTAACCTGCCCAACCCTGTATTTATTAAATACATATTTAAATGCAATTTCACTTGGTCTGGTCTTTATTTTTAAAGGGCTAGTAAGTAGATGGTGGCGGCTTTCCTAGTGGAACCCAGTCACACATCCCATCCCGGCTTCCTCAGTTTTCCTGTGGATGACCTCACATCGGGTCTAGGTCTGTGTGTCATTAACAGGGCATCCAGCGTTTAGACTGGGCCGCTTTAAATGTGCTATTTAAAGGGCGTTATGTATGTAGCATTGGAAGGATTAGCGTAAAAACCTACAATTTAGAATGCTAAATATGCCACCACTCCCATGCTGTAAGCTTTCTTTACTGAAAAAAGGTTTCGCTTTATTTCACTTTCAGCATGTACCCTAGATTATTTTAAATAAAATCACTGGCTCACTGGGGGGAAAAAAGGTTTTAAAAATGAATGTACTGTATACTAATAGCATTTTCAGCAGGGCTTGACTAATGCGTTTACATGTTAATACCAGCCATGCTTGCAACTAAAGAGGATTTTTACAAGACCAACTACTATTGGTCTACTATTAAATACAGTAAATCACAAACTAAGATGTACTATACAATTCAATCTATGTTGTAATTGCACGGCCAGAAAGATATAGTCTCCAATCAGCCTATGTGAACCTCTGTTCAAAGCTCCCAGGGAAGGTGATGTCCAGTAATATATCAAAGATGGCGGGCAGGGCCTTTGTTTCCTTGGTGTAAATAAGTACAATTTCCCAGTGATGACTATAATGATGTGTGGAGAATTACGGTGCAGAACGTGTGGACATGCAGCAGTAGATGAATTAACCTTTTTTTCATTTCAGTTTAACCTGGGGGCAATGAGGGGAAAGACAAATAATCCTAATAGAAATAGAAGCAATGAAATAAATAAAATAAATTGATGAATGGAGGGCGACAGCCATGCAAACAATCCTGGGTTCAGTCAATGATCAAAGAATGGATTATGCTCTTTCAAAATGGTGACTAGACTTTCCCCATGAATAATACAATGGAAACCCCTCAGGTGTACTGTATGTACAACAACAGAACCTTGAAACATGAAGCCCGTGATTTCTTTGTTTAACTTATTAGTGTCTGTGTGGAATCGCGATGGGCTATTGCTTTACAAATAGATTAGTTGAAAATACTCTTTAATCTCCTATTTGGGCATACATTGATTTATACGTTGTCTAGTCACTTTGCTAGAGTATAACGTTTGAAACATTGTTTTTTTCCTTTTCTTGTATTGCTTGTCTTGCTTTATTCCTCTGAAAACATTTATGCTGTGGCATCTTCAACACATTAATTTTACTGATTGAGAATACTCAGTGATTTTTTTTTTGTTGTTGTTGTTTTTATTGTTTCTTTTATTGTTTAATAAAAAAAAAAAGTATTTAGTTATCCTGTTATATGACTTTGGTTGTGATAGCATTAAAAAATACATGCAATGGTTCCTGTTTGGAAGTTTTGGAGCTTCACACAGCAGAACCCACCAAAGCATGTTTCTGTCTAGACAAATGCACAGAGAAAGAAAGTGTGAAGTGTGAAGGCCCTGAATGCTTTTTTTTTTTTTTTTAAACTGTCAGGCCATTACCTTGAACATTACAGCATATTCTTTACAGCCCTGGAAATATGTCTGAGAGATTTTTTATTTTTTTATTTTCTCGCAACAGGACATAATAGGCCCATACTGAGAAGAGAACATTACATTCCTTCCTACAATTTTTCAATCGTTTTTGCAAATCCTCTTTTGTGTCTTCCCATTATGGCCTACCTCATGAATTACCTCTCATGAATTAGGCCAACAAAAAATTATTTTCCTTGCCAATTGTCCCAAATTTATTAAAAAAAGCTCTGAAACGCAGAACTCATACACACACACAACACAATTCCCTTGCTTGCTGAATGTTCCCATAGTTTTTTATACAGTATTACATTTTGCAATCCTGTAAAGCTTATTATATGGCATCAATATTTTAAAAAATAGCATTTCGCAATGTCATTTAATGATGACATGAGTCCAGTCGTCACTTTCTGCTCGCATGTCATCCGGAGGCCTACTTTGTGGAAAACATGTATTGTAATGTGCATTATATATGTTATGCATGCTATAAAGGGCCTTTATAGCATGCTCCAATAATCAGCTTTAGTATGTGTTTTTTGGATTTTGATTATGGTGCATATTTTTACACATCTAAGAGACTTGATATTTTTCTTATTTAGAGAGTATTTTATTAATTTGTTATACTATTTTATATTATTTTCAGACAGTTCTGTATTGCTAGCAGTTTCAGATTCAGTATAGTACAATATTGTATATTACTGGTATATACAGATGCAGTATAATTTTATCTGTTTATTTTTTGGCATGTTTAATTTGGATTTTTTACCACTATGAAACCAACTTCACGCACTGCTATTGAAATCAGCTATCTTTTGTTGAGGATAATGGAAACTCACATCTGTAGGTCTTTATTTTATCGGCATAGTTTATTTCCTGAAATTGTACACTTGCTGCTAAAATACTAGTAGTATAAAATATAGAGACATGGTCATAGTATGGGCACATACTTGCTTTGAAATTGTTTTGGGCGAGACAGTCATCGATTAAGATGCCTATGTTGTATCTTATGTTGCTTATCATGGTTCATTTATTCCTTCTTAATTTACTTGCGGTTATATTGAAATGAGGACACTGAGGGTATTTTACTTGGCCCAGTAGAACATTAGTATGTCTCTAAACTGCATATATATTCCAGTTTCAATCTGTGGTAATGAGACTATTTGTCTCACAGTGCTGCAGGAATAGTGCTTGTCTCACCATGAAAAGTCCTTATGGTGCTTCAAACTGCCCGCTAATGCTAATAGTTAGCCTATAACAATATGAAGTTTAACTTTTGGCTTTTTGGTCCCACTTTCTTTTACTCATTTCCTCACTCTCATGCTTTCCCTCTTAGTCTCTTAATCTTAATTTTTGACGGAAGTGTTTTGCCCAGTCTTTAACCCATTCTACCATTTCTCCCGCTTCCTTATCTGAGGTCTGTGTTCGTCTACAGAATTCTGTGATAGACTTGTTTGTCAGCTCACGCTGTATTGTTTATACATTCCTGTCAAGACCTGACACCTTCACCAGTCATCTGTCTGTCTGTTTATGTCTGTCTTTTTCCACAAGACTATTCGCTTAAAGGTAAAGTCAACTATTGCAAGCTAAATGTAAGCTAATACACGTTTTGTCAAATTCAACAAAAATCTCCTTGCATTTCGCTAGCTTACCGTTCTCTGTGCATGTTGAGAAAATAATCGTATACTTCTAGCCATGTTAAATAGTAACATAAACAAAGTGGCAAACACGGCTCATATCAACAAAGCAGTATTACTACGCTTTGCTTTACAATGCTGTGTGTGAGGCGGCGCCGCGAAGGACCGCACAGCGATACTGTTTTCATTTGAGCTTGACGTTAGCAAAAATGACTGACTAACCCTGCCTTTAAGTCTCCACCCATCTCCCGAGGCCAGGGGTTGTGATCAATGAAGAGAGAGCACACCTGTGTGGTCAGTTTCTCACTGGATAATTGGATAGCTCCTTATCTCTAGGAAGCCCGCACACCCCTTCTCTCCCCCCTAAACCTTTCACACAAAGCTTTTGATTTCCATTTTGCTGCGTTCATCGCGAAAAGCGAAACCACCTTTTCCTAACCTCTAATCCACTTCTGCAAGCTACAGTAACAATGGACCAAACCCTTGGGTACTTGGAAGGCAACGGAAATCCCATCATAAAGTTTTGGTTTAAAAATAACAATAAATAAATCAAATAAAACCAGCCACTATATTGTTTTCTGGAATGACACCTGAGATGTTTACATCTTTCAAATTCAGTTTTATAATTCCTTTGATATAGATATTCATGTGTTTAAAAGCCAGACTCTTTCCATAATTCCAGCCTGACTTCTTCCCCTCTTCTTAAGAATCCCTGAGAGAATAGAGAGGTCTTTGGGAGGCACCATCCAGAGAGGGGGTTGACATCCTAACTTCTGCCAGGGGTAGCTTTTGTTAAGCATCGGCCATTATTGCCCAACCGTGGCCCGGTCTTTATAGAGGCTACATCACTTACGACTTGCATTTGTCTGCTTGCCAAAGCTGAGGGGTCGGGAATGTGTGTGTGTGTGTGTGTGTTCTCCTGGTGTAAATGATGGGGAGGGGGCCTTTATGGAGTCCAAGGCCTATGCTGGGTACAGAGCGGTGGACAGCATTAATCTGGGAGTTCAAGCCTATAGCTGTCATGATGACTTTGCTAGTCTGGGAGGGGCTGTAAATGAGTTTTAGAGGGGGCGGGGGGTACGGTGCGGCTAATTGACTTAAAGCGCCTCCAGCGGGAACAATGTCTGTTCTATGTTGTAAGTGGGGGTAGAATGGGAGGCGTTCATGGCATTTAAGTCTTTTGACTCCTGGCTTTGCTCTCAGTTTTCCCACCTCTCCTAGGCATCTTCTCTCTCTCTCTCTCTCTCTCTGGCCACCGTTTTATCTCCTATTTTCACCCTGCGCTCGCTCTCTCTTCACCTTTTTAAGCCTTCCCACACTCCACTCTGATGTTATTTTTTTTTTGTCAATTTACACAATAACCTGCTCCGACCTTCCTCGTGGAGGGAGGGAGAAAAACACAGCCCCCAGGAAAGACACAAGGAAGAAAGAATGGATTGATGGAGGGATTATTTCTCCTTCTGTCGGCACACAATTTCACTTCAGCTCCTCCGGTGGGTTTGGCGGTGCCTTCCCCACCTCGCTCTGGCCTGTACCTCCCAGTAATGCCATTAAGATCCACAAGCGTTTCCCAGGAATAAACAGGCTGACACAGGGATTGTTTGCTGAAGTTGTGTGGGAAGGGGGAGGGGGGGAGGGGGAGGGGGGGGGGGGGAGGGGATGGGAGAGAGAGAGAGTGTGTGGGTGTGCAGCACTGCTGTGTCTGATAGAAAAGATGGATGAAGGTAGCGAGGGTAATACAGTCCTCTTTCCTCCCTGTATGTATCCTCATCTGTCACCCAGAGAGACATCAGAGAGGTCTTAAAGGTTTAATATACACTTTTTGTCAAATTCATCAAATATCTCCTCGCATTTTGCCAGTTTACCCCGTTCTCTGTGCGTGTTGAGAACATAATCCAGTACTTCTACACGGCACCGGCTCCGTATATGGGAACATAAACAAAGTGGCGAACACCGCTCACAACAACGAAGCCACTTCCTGAGTACGACGCTTTGCTTCACAATGTGTTTCAAAATGTGAGGCTTCGCTGAGGAGGGAGATTGTTTTGACTTAAGCTCTGAGTTAGCGAGCGTTGTTTAAAATGACCCTGCCTTTATTGCTGCGCCCCCCCCCCCATACCCAGACTTTCATTTAGCTGCGTTGCCAAAGCACCGCGATTGTTTCAACAGCAAAACATGAAGGGGGAGAGGTAGAGAGGAGGGTGCCTGCCTTGTAACGTAACATGTATGGAGCAATATGCAGGTCCCAGTCTGACGGGACAAAATGCTTCCTGTGCTAGCATTCCCCTTTCAGTCAAGGTATTGTGTGAGCATTCCGTGACTGACTCTACGGAGTCAGCGTAGCGTAGTATCAAACACCTAACCCTTGTTGTTACTGGTGTAAAGCCCTGCTTGTATACAGTACAGACCTCCCAGACACATTTTTATTTAGGAATGGGATTAGATTCCCTCTCGCCTCTGTCCCCGCTATTTGACCGATCGTGGTATCTGTGTGGTGTGCTATACAAGGCTCTGTGCGGTGCCACTGAGAGCATAATTGCCTTTTCACTGAAGTCATTTATTTATTTATTTATTTTGCTGATGCAATTGAGCCGCTGGTTGGCGTAAAGGTTACGGCATTATTAAGGCCCGTACAAATGAGAGCAGGACAATACTCTACCGAGACGGATGTCGAAGCTAATCTCCTTGTTTGGCCCAAAGCAGAGGGAATGTGGAAGCGGAGGCTTTGCCTATCCCACTGAGAGCAATTTACATCGTCTTATACACGGACCCCCCCCCCTCGTAACTGCCACTGGGCTGTTTGAGCCCACATTTGTCGACTTTACACGCACACAAAATCAAACCGCTGTGTGCACGTGACCAGCACACGCGGCACAGTTCAGAGACATGTCTGCTGCGCTCATCGTTTGCCTGTGCTGCATTTTTGATATAGGTAATAAGCGATTAATAATTCACACTGCCCCCCCCCCGTCCTGTGTCTTTAAGTCCACTGTGTGATTTCGTTATCGCTCTGCTCAGCTCTCTGCTGGCGATCGTACGGCTACTTCTCTGAGTGAGGGAAATCAACTGTGGCGCAGATGTTTTATTATTCCTCTGGGGGGTTTTAGGGGCCACAGCCAACGGTGTTTCCCCCTCCTGATCAAGACCAGGGCGTCTCCTGTGTGGGGCTTTATCCGTCATGGCTGAAATGCTCTAGCCAAGAAATACGAATGACATGGACCACAAAAGCAAAGGTTATATGGACAGATGTGGGTGGGGGTGCGATTATCTCTCTTTAAGTGCCTTTCAAGGATATTCATGAATGAAGGAAATATCTGGTTAATGTTAACAACATTTTTAAGCCTGTTCTTATAAGGATTTATTTTAATTGAAAGGGTTAAAAGAAACCATGACATTAAAAGAGTTATCTTAAATGAAATAGTTATATGCATATTTCACTGCGTACATATGTTCTGTGTTGTTGTTTGTGTGTGTGTGTGTGTGTGTGTGTGTGTGTATAATGCAATATTCAAATAAAACATAGCTGCGTGCTGCTTGATATCCATTGGTCTTCATTCTCCTTTCATCACATCACTTCAATTCATTGTATTGGGATGAGCTTTAGTCCCTTCTCTGTTCACTCCGGCATGTCCTAATGCCATATTTCACAGCTGCTTTTCAAGGCGTGAATTGCATTTAACTTTATACAAGAAGCAATAGTCCGTGGACTCGAGCATTACCTCTTAACGCCGTGACATAAAACTGTCTCCACTGCATCCTAAACAACAGGAACAGGAAACTTTCTCTTTATCCGGCCATTTCTGAATTGAAGATGGGGAGGGCATTATAAATGGGATCTTTAAAGCGTTGTTGACACGGTGGACAGGCCTCTGTTGTCTCTCGTGCCTTCTCTGCCTAGAGAGGGACTTCCTTGCATTCTGATCGCTGTCCTGTCTGTTTATAAGGCCTCCTAAGAATACTAATCAGGTAGGCCTTCATCAGGCAGACTCCATTGAATCAAAGGGGAAGAAAATAACTGCCTGCATATGATAAATGGTTATGCCAGTATTGCTCATCTATTATCTGCTGAGAGTTTGAGTCAATACTGCGAGGGAAATGGGAGGATAAATATAGCATTCATGATTGAATCCACCTCCTACAATAGATTATGGGTTGCGTGAAAAGGCCAATATGACTGGTGATGCCGCTGACTGGACAACAAATGATGACAAACAGTTTTGTCTGAAGAAAGTTACGAATCGCATAGCAAATCCATGACTACCATTTAATTGTCTTTCAAAATAAAGCAGATTTCTTTGTGAATTTATTAAAATCAATAAGAAAGCTGTTTGACTTCTCTATTCTTTGTTCTACAAGAAGTAAATGTCTCAATTGCTAATTCCTCATCTTAAAAATGATGCAATGTGTTAACAGCAATGTTAGCTCCAATAGTAACCCAATAAAGGGCCTTAAAACTCACCAATGGGTTTAAACATTAGAGTGGATACCAGCAGCTGCGCTTGAATTATTCTTTGTATTCCTAATGCTGAATCTTCTCCATACACATATTAGGTGAGTGTAACATGCCCTGCGTGCATATAATTGCAGTGCATCAGTGAAGTCCTACTGATTATGTCTGAGAAGGAGTTACAGGGAATTATAGTTAGCTATAGCTGTTTGTTCAAGTGTAACAAGAAGGGAGGATGCCATTCTGCCATACAACCTGGAAGAGAGGGTTGTGTAGTTTTACTGTAAACTCAGCTGCCAGCCCACCATGTTTAGGGCTGGACCAACAACAGGTTTCCTCCCACCGTGAAGTGTCTAACCAAAGCTGTACAGAACTATCGCGCACATGGGGAAAACCATACGGGCTCTACCCAAGCGATAGTAAATGTGACCTTTTCCTTTTGTTCATATTTTCTTGAGAGGAGAGCTTTTTGTCGAATATAACATTCAACCTTCATGAATGTGATGTCAAAGCCTTGCTCTTATCACACCAAGCCAGGGAGTTCAGGACATCTTAGCCTCCCACTGCTACCGGCCAACTGCACGTGCGAGCGCGCACACACGAGCGTCCGAGCACGCGCACACACACACACACACCTCTCTGTGACATTCACCTGTAGGGTATGTGGGTATGAGGATGATCTGGACTAAACAACCCTCTGGCAGGGATGCCTTTGACGGCTCTTGCCCGGTTTAATTTGGCACAGGGATCAATCCAAGTCTCCCTCTGGGATACTGGATCACAACAGTAGGTTGGTGAGGTGTGTGTGTGTGTGTGTGTGTGTGTGTGTGTGTGTGTTGGAGTGCATGTTTGTATGTGTTTTAGAGCGTGTGTGTGTTTGAGTGCATGTTTGTATGTGTTTTAGAGCGTGTGTGTGCGCGTGCACGGTCGCCCTGCTTCGGATCACAACACAGTTTGTGAGGTCTGTGTGTGTGTGTGTGTTGGAGTGCATGTTTGTATGTGTTTTAGAGCGTGTGTGTGTGTTGGAGTGCATGTTTGTATGTGTTTTAGAGCGTGTGTGTGCGCGTGCACGGTCGCCCTGCTTCGGATCACAACACAGTTTGTGAGGTCTGTGTGTGTGTGTGTGTTGGAGTGCATGTTTGTATGTGTTTTAGAGCGTGTGTGTGCGCGTCCACTGTCGCCCTGCTTTGGGTCCAGCAGCTGAATGTCCGACCCAGAGCCGCCGGGCTGTTATTGACGGCCGTGGTGGCTCGGCCAAGCATCCCCGTTTTGTCCACATGTAGCAGAGTGTGAAACCTTGACGAGGAGTAATTTGCATCTCTGGACGCCTATGAAGAGGCGGGCTTTGTTCGCCCGCACACTAGTGCTTCACCCTCTCTCTGCTGTTGGCACTGCTTCCTGGTCGCTCGGGGGGGGGGCAATGGCTGCTCCCGCCTTCGGTCATGTGACCAGAACACCTGCTGTGAGGCCTTTCATCCTCTCCTGATGGGCTCTGGTGACAACCATCCAGGAGCAAACAAACCATCGCATGCACACACACGCACACACACACGCACACGCACACATGCACACACACATGCACACACACATGCACGCACGTACACGCACACACATGCACACACACACACGTACACACACACACTGGCAGGCAGACAGAATGGCAGCTGGACCAGCATACATGCACACGCGCGCACACACGCACACACACGCACACACACATAACCCTAACATCTTTGTGTTTTACAGTCGAAAGCATTTGTCAATGATGTACCTTCTGTAAATGAAATCTACAGCATTAACAGTGAGGCTGTTGATTCTTAAGTCATATACATATGTTCGGTTTCACTCTTCAGTGTCTGCAAATAGTCTCCTATGGGCTCTTAATGGAGAAGAGTAACTTAATTTATAAATATAAAATATGCTGTATCCCACGTTTATTTCTGCAAAATGTTGAGATGAAGGTTGATTGATAAGTCCGGTCTCCTTCCCCATCATCTTGAACAAACAGTTTACTGTCTCTCTGTTGACGCTAATTAAAGAGGCTGGTGTGGGAGACAGTGAGAGGCACAGCACAGCTTAAAGGCTAGATGGTGTGTGTGTGCGCGTTTGTGTGCGTTTGTGTTTGTGTGTGTCTGTGTGTGTGTGTGTGGGAAGAGGGGAGTGCAGGTCTACATTTGTATTCTGGTGGCCAAGAGTATCCCTGGATACACCTTGGTAACTAGGAAGCATGCGGGAGGAGGACGTTTGAGCGTGCCCCGGATACCCAGGCCAGTTTAAACCCCCCCAACAAAATAAAATGAAAACCACAGTGAGAGGTAACTTGGGGTCATTCCTTCCCGGCCACAAATGAGCTCATCTAAAGCTGCTTCCTTACTCTTCTGTTTTGTCCCCTACCCACTGGGAGACCGAGGCGAGAACATTGAACATGGAGAACGCAGTACATCTTGCTACTTTGTCCGAAACCGACATCACAAATATGCTGCTCACTTGAGTGCTGAGTGACTGGCACTCACCCCTACACCTCATCTCCATAGGCTCAAACTACGCTCTAGTCTCTACCCCTCCCGCTACAGCTACAGTACGAGCACTTCTGACAGTGTTTGGTGCTCTTGTGGGTGCTACGGAATTCAATGGCAAACCAAATTGTAGAATGTTGTCTGAAAGATTGAAGAAATGTCCCCACTAGATGGATGGGGTAAGTGTTGCAGATGCAAATGTATTCACCCTGCAGTTCTAATGAGAAAGGCTATTAAGGTGCAGAGCGAACAGAATGGGTTTCCAAGAGTTAAAGTATGTGTGCTCTGTTGTACCAGCCGTCATTTCGCCTTCAGATATTACTGTTCGCCTAGAAACGCTTAAACTCCCAGCAAGCACCACCATTCAAAGTTGAGATGTGATGAGATTATGCCATGCAGGCTAGCGCGCTTGGCTGGTTTACAAGACAGTTGGTAATGATTCATAAACCGCGACAAAAGCTCTGGCAAATGGTTGCCTCCCCTCCTTTCTCTTCCCTTGCTAATTTCCCCACATCAAGGGGCTTTGTCAGCCAATGAAAAGGTCTTAGTCATTGTGTAATCTCATCCACCCAATTGCCTATGATAGGACTCGTAGAAAGGATTAGCCGAGGGAATGCGGTTTCTCTGACGGGCGGCTAAAGCCACATGTGGCAGAACTCTAGTGGTTGATGTCACGGCTGGTTTGGTTCGAGGTTATTCTTCCTCTGCGGGACCAAACCAGCTGCCTGTATATTCTTTAACTATTGATCAAATTATCTTCCATGCTATTGAGAAGGGATGTTTGTTATATGACAATATGGTCCATGGTTGGGGCCCCCCATTGGTGCAATACATTATTTTCTTTATTTTAATTTTATTTTGTTTGGCGACACCCAGTTCACCTGATATTGAGTGACACTAATGCACCCACATGCCCCCATGCTGGGTTCAGTCAGGACTACTTGGGATGGAAAACCCTTCCATGGGCATGCATGGAAGGCCACTGACAGGGAGAGCAGCAATGGGACCCTCCTGAGGAACAGAACAGAGCAAGCTGGAGGTGCAGGAGGTGCAGGAGGAGGAAGGAGCTAAGGGGCTAGCAGGAGAAGCGGCAGGAAGGAGCAGGTAACCATCTTAAGTATAAACGCGCTCAGTTAATTTTACCAACGTGTGTAAAGCAACAGCTGGTCTGTCAGCTGATGGTCCAGCGACGTGACTCGTGTCCTGCCTGAACTTCCGGTGTGCTTTATATATTAGAGAAATACCACCTTTTGTTCATGGAAAGAGTCACTACGTCGGAGTTGGTCCTGTTGCTGGCCTCGTGCCGGAAACTAAAGCCTATAGTGTTGTCTGTCTTTAATATTTAGTAGCAGCTACTTTTTAGACTTTGGGCTCGCTGTGGTTGTGACTTGTGTTAAACAAATGAATGTATAGTGTGTATACTGTAGCTGTTTAATAGGACAGAAATCTGGCCAGTAATATATATGAACTAATTTAGGTCAGAATAGGGAGAACAAAACAATATAT
>JAODLL010064126.1:0-7500 GCA_026546735.1 Forbesichthys agassizii
TCTCTCTCTCTCTCTCTCTCTCTCTCTCTCTCTCTCTCTCTCTCTCTCTCTCTCTCTCTCTCTCTCTCTCTTTCTCGTAAACTTCTTGATTTGTTTTATACATTGACTTTTTTGTTTGGTTTATTTGATGACGTTTTTAGCAAGTGCGTTTTAATTTTTGGTATTGTTTACTCTAAGTAAAGTACGTGTAACTTGTTAGACTTTTTGATAGGGCAGGCAAAATTGGTGATATACAGTAACAGAAAACAAATAATAGGCTTATAGAGATCAAGACGTACTATCAATGTTCAAAGGGATGTAGTATAATAGTATATTATACTACATACTATAATTTTTATAACATGAGAGGGTGATGTAGAGGAGTTATAGGAGGTGTGGGATTATAAAGGAGCTGTTAAGGGTTATAGGCAGGTCTTAAATCAAAACAGTATCGCTTCCCGGCCCTCCACAGCACCGCCTCACACATAGAAATGCATTGTGAAGCAAGGCGTAGTACTACAGCTTTGTTGATACGAGCGGTATCGGATTATTTTTTTTCAACACACAAGAAGAATTATGGATTTATTTGAGTAAACTATAAAATGAAATATGGTAATGTTTACTGTAATTAAAGATCTGTAAAAAAAAAGCTCTCTCTCACACTCACAGGCTTGCTTTCTGATATTTACACTTTTGTTCAAAGCTTACTTTGCTGTGCTCCAAACCCATGCAGTGTTTGAGACCCCATGCTCCTCTTCTTGTCTACCCCCCATCTCTCTCTCCATCTCTCTTTCTCTCTTTCTCACACTTTCTTTCTCTCAGTTCAGTTCATGAAAGTCTTTATTGGTATGACAAGGTAATTTCTCTTATTGCCAAAGCAACAACAAGGAGAACGATAAAAAAGAATGTATACAGTGTCTACATTAAACGTACATAGAAGTAATAGACATCTCTCCCTCTCTCTCCCTCTCGCTCTCTCTCTCTCTCTCTCTCTCTCCCTCTCGCTCTCTCACTCTCTCTCTCTCTCTCACTCTCTCTCTCTCTCTCTCTGGAGATGAAGTACTGTATATGCAGTGAATTACCACTGCTGGACTCAATGGGTTCCACTGCTAGCTCTGATGTACCGTGCTGCGTTGTATCTGTTGGGAAGCGTGACCCCTGACCCCTCTCCCGTGTACCAGGGGCTCCCCTCTGCTCTTGTACATAATCATGAGCACGTGGAAAGACAAAAGAGATAAATAAACATGAGAATGAGTCCTCACGGAACGTTTTGCTAGTGTATTAGCACACGCTGCACTGTCTCTCTCACTCCTTGTCACTTATTTCACTCTCTCCTTTGCCTAGTGTGTGTGTGTGTGTGTGTGCGTGCGCATGCACCTATGTTCCGTCTGTGCCCACGGTGAGTAATAGGCAGATAATTGCCCATCCGTCTCTTTGAAACCTTGGCCCCAACATTGACCCATTCCTCCAATCATATTCCCCCGGGGGTGTCTGTCGAAGATCAGCTGTGAGAGGTGAAAGGTCAGAGGTGAGGCTGAGGCAGCAGAATGATAGATTCTAGAGAGCTTTCTCTTGTCGAGGCAAGCGTTCTTGTTCCGTAAATTGTCACTCTCTCAATCTATCCCCCATCCCTATGTACAGGGGTCGCTAACTCACTCCAGAGACATGCCTTTAACTTAACTTTCTACGGCATGAACATTGGAATACCCTTATACAACACGCCTTAGCAGTTTGGTTGTTTATTATATTTAATTGTTTATTCACCCAAGTGTCCGTTTGTCACTAAACATAAAAACTAGTGACGTATCCAGCAACAGAACAACTCAATTGTCTATTATCGGCACAAACACAGCGAAACATGAAAGCATTGAATGGTGACAACATATCTTTTTTTTGTTTTGTTTGCAGGATGGAACTGAAACTCATTCATCTGCATTAAAATCCCTCCACTTTGATCTGCGCCTACTCTGCTTGAATCAGTTGCAGTCATTTATATATAAATCAGCCGTGTGCACATCAAACAGCGATACGAAGCTCAAGCTGCGCTGCCTTAGCTAGTGGGAGGCCGTGTAGCTCTGTATTGACTGGGAAGAGTGTTTGGGCTGAAGTTGAAACCAGGCCTGCTGCTCAGTGCTTCTCTGCCTCATATTTTCTGCATTAGAGAGATAATTCATTTGCCGGAGCTGTTCTTAACCCTGGCCGGCATGTCAGGGTATAGAGAATTCATGCACATCACAATTCTGTGTACTGTAAATGCATGCACGTAGCCTACACACACGCACACGCGTGCACGCGCACGTATATGCACGCATAAAAACATGCAGAGCGAGTTAATAGAGCCATAATTACTAGCCACCACCTGACTGCTCCAATCATGGAAGACTGAACCCAGGTAGAGAGAAGCAGTAAAGGTAGAGCGAAAGAAGAAAAAGAGAAAAATGAAGGTTATTGAAGAAAGACCTGACCCTCGCCGCTCTCTTTTTCAAATAAAGCTTTATCTTTCTCTTGCTCTTCCTCTCGTTCTTCCTCTCTCCCTCTCTCACTCTCACTTTCTCTCTCTCGTTCTCCCTTCAAGGAATTTTCAGCAATATTTCTGCCACAATATTACCCCCGTTCATCTCCACCGTGCACAAACTGTAAACACACACACACACACACACACACACACACACACACACACACACACAAGCAGGCGTGCTCACAGACACAGACACTGCTTGCATTTGTATTGTGTACCAATGTGCACATCTATGTATCAATCACTCTCTCTCTCACACACACGCACATGTACACACACACACACCCTCACGCAGACTCGGATACCCCGTGCACACACCGCACACAACCACTGAACTGAACCTTTGACCTACTAAAAAATGAATGGGCTTCTGAGATGAGAAACAAAAAGCAATACTGTAGGAGAGGGAGAGATGAGTCGAGATGTGGATGAGAGGAAAGGTATTGGATAGAAATTGCGGATGAAGGGGTGGGGAAGGGGTGTGTGTGTATGTGTGTGTGTGTGTGTGGGGGGGCGGGGGGGGTGCAGGACAGGGTGGCAAACGGAATCTATTATGGGAGGAGATTCACAGGCCAAAGGAGTGGAGTAGAGTTGTAGAGTCGGTCGGAGGGAAGGAGGGCAAACTATTGAAACACTTCCCTGGTCACCAGAATACACACACACACACACACGTACTGTAACTCCATTGATGCCATCTCAATTAATGAGCTACCCCAATACCCCAGCTGTGATCTTTTAATCCTATTAGCTTTGTGTGAGGTTTGTGTCTGAATGTGTCTTGTGAGGGTATTTCCGTGATTACCTGAGCTGCTGTTCCAGATGGTTCATCAAACAGCAACTAATTATCAAACACCCACTAATTGTAGCCTGTGTGCATGTGTTTGTGAGTGTGTGTGTGTTTGTGTTTGTGTGTCTCTAGGTAATTATCTGATGCTTCAATCACTAATGACCACACAGACTAACATCTGTCCCAATATAATGCACAGAATGAGAATTTTGCCATCTGTGGAGGTGCATTTTTTATACATATGCCCACCTTTGGGTGTTTAAATGTATGTGTGTGCGTGTGTGTGTGTGTGTGCGTGTGTGCATGTGTGTGCATGAAGGATCACTCATTTCAAACATGCTCCCATTGCCAGCTGCAGCTCTAAGTGCTTGGCACAATTCCCGAAAAAAGAATTGAGTAAAATTACATTTCAGGTAAATGAAAGTGCCCCCCTCCTTCTGCTCTTGTCAAAGCTGACATGGGATTATCATCGCGCTCGCCCGCTCGCCCGCCCGCCTGCCCGCGCACTCGTCAAAACTCCCACTAGTACACGCTAGCATACGGGGCACCGGGAGTTCAGCTCAGCCTTGACAGTCAGGCCCCTAGCGTGCGTCCTGCCAGAGAGACGCTCTATAATTCTCTCCTGTATAAAAAAGTACACCTTCCTGCTCATATGACCACATCTGAGTGCAGCACAGCGGACTTTCCACGCAGAGCGGTGGTCGCGTGCAAAGCGTAATGGAGTTGAAGGGGACAAACTGATTTTTCTCATCGGGCTAGCGTGCAATGCTTTGTTCGATTTCAGAGAGGTTGTTATAGTTCAAACGCAACTGAACTTGGTATAATTGACAACCCCCCATGTTTGGTAACATTCAAGAGCACTCCTAATGAGGCCACACTGTTCAAAAACAAATATATACACTATACCCTAATACTGTTTGGGGAACATTCTTTACTTGTTTCACTGAAAAAATATTGTCAGCCCGTTTGCAACATTTTCTTTCTGTCGCAATTACCTAACATTTTGTAAGTAAAATAAAGTTTTGATCCAGCATATTCACTCTCCTGATACGGTAGCTGCAGGATGGATGTGTGTGTGTGTGTGTGTGTGTGTGTGTGTTGCGGTGATGTATGGGGTTGTAGGCGGCTTGTCACTTGTACTGCTAAAGTGTATATGCTCATGTTTAGGTGCATATTGTGTAAGTGTGTTTATATTTGTGTTTGTTCTCATGAGCAGCAAGTCTTAGAGATGCAAATAAAGAATTAGTCAGTTGTCTGCAAATTGAATAAGTACTCTCCATTGCTGAGTAGTAAACACACGAGCATTCTGAAAGAAATTGATTTTTATAAAGTTATATTGTTCTTTTAAAAGGATATGTTGCCAGTGCTCAAATGACCCAAAGCAATAAACGGTTAAGTTAAAATCCACCCTGCAAATATCTAATTAATTTCCAATACTGTCCTTACAGTTACAAAACAGTACATCACTTTGCAAACCTGTGGAGGACAATGAAATCACAAACACTATTTTTCATGTTTATCTACACTCGATGTTGCCCACATTGTTTTTATACATGGCTTTACTCATGATGTACCAGGTCTGCGAGCCAGATTGTGTAAACTCCAACTGAGTCATTCATTCAAGATACAGTAGCAGGAATCAGCGAGACACTGGGGAATATTCTAGAGTAAAGACAGAGCATTTCCCAAGGGAACAGCCCTGGTTATCAACTAGAGGTTATTATGCTATGAAGCACTAATGAATTCATTAGCTAAATGAAATATCAATAAAGGCTAGAGATGGCGTTAAAATCAATGTGAACCACTTCTCTCTCCCCAATCTGCCTCCCCTCTGTCTCTCGCTTACCTTTCATTCCCAATTATCCCTTTGCTCGCATTGTCCCACATACACACCCACACACACACACGCACACAAACACACACACGCACACACACACACTCTCTCTCTCTCTCTCTCTCTCTCTCTCTCTCTCTCTCTCTCTCTCTCTCTCTCTCTCTCTCTCTCTCTCTCTCACTGGAGTGTTGAATGTAAACTGTGATGGAGGACATTAGTGGTGATCAGTGGGCTCACTTTGCCGAGGTCAGCAAGAACAGGCCAGTCACGGAGGACTTTAGTATTCAGCACTCACCTGCTCAGACGAGCACACCTCGCTGTCATGGCTGGTCTTTTGTGTGAGCATGTGCGTGCCTGCGTGTGCGTGTGTGCATACATGCGTGTGTGTGTGTGTGTGTGTGTGCGCGCGCGTGCGCATTTGCGACCGTGGCTCTGAACCAGCTTGCTTGAGGAAACAAGGCCGAACGGTTCAATAGTGTCTTTTAATGACACTTTGGGAAACTTACAAAGAGTTATTTCTGTGTACATCTCCAGAAATGTCAGGATGCTATTGCTATTGGCTTTGTTGTCAAGTGACTTGTGCATGGTTTATTATTTTCATTAGCATTGTAATGCACAAATATTTCTAGGTGTTAAATCAAGTGTTGGGCATGTTACTCAGGAATTGTAATGAGTTGCTAGTTACTTATTACTCCTTCAAAAAGTAATGGCATTACTTTACTTATTACTGGGTATTAAAAGTAATAGTAACATTACTATATTACTTTCACAATCACGCCTCGCGCCTTCTGAAAAATGACAACTTGTGTAACCAGCTCATTTTAGAATTAAATCTTCTTTATTGGAACAATAATGAACCTTAGGAGTCAACAATCAGCCAAAGTGAAAACATTGCAGCTTCTCCAACCATATGATTGGACAGGTTGGTTCAATTAGCCCACCCTAAGTATGCTAGGAACAGAAATATCTTTCTTGTAACGCGTTAACTATTAGTTACTTGGATAAGTAATTGTAATGTTATTACTGTTTTGGAAATAGTAATTAGTTACACTACTCCATCCATCCATCCATCTTCATCCGCTTATCCATTAGTATTACTGAAAAAAGTAATAATATTACAGTAACTAGTTACTGCCCAACACTATTAAAAACTCTGCTCGTAAGTAAGCTATGTGACCTATGATGATGGCTTAATATTTGCAGCTAAGCACTTATTTCGCTCTGCTGTGGCCGTGTTGTCGCAATGCTAGCCCATTGTTTTACAGATAATTGATCAGTGCGCATGTTTAAATGCTATCTAATTTGCATAAATACTTCTCCCTTGCGGAATCAATGAAATCCCGTGTGCTCAGAAGCGCACACATTCTTTTCACCTATGACACTTTACTCTAAAGCATATAATTTATCAGTGCAGTGCAACAGCAGTTAAACACAGATGAAAGTGGCACTGTTGATGAATATATTATGTTCTCTGCATAAAGGGCTGAAATGTGCACAGGGGCGGAGTCCATAGGCATAAAGGCAAGGCAAAACTCAGAGTAACTGGTCATAGTGAAGGAAAGAAAGGAGAACGATTGAGATGTTACGGGGACTGAAAGAGACGGGAAACAGAATGGAAAGCTTGTTTCAGCTTGGACTGCTTTGAATGGAGTGGCTCAGCGAGAAAATGTCCTGCTTTACACACCTTGCATCATCTCTCCCCATGTCCTCCGCCAGGAACAAAAGCTTTGAAGTGTTAATGAGAGTTTGAAGAATGACTCACTGCTGATGATTAAGCATTAATATACATATGGGAACCATCATTCACAGGCACACGTCTTAAAGACCCATCAAAAAGACTAATTAGTCATGATAAAGCAGCTATGAGCCCATCCCAATAAAGACACAAGCCCAGGACTACAGAGGGAAGTTGGCTAAACAAGTAGCCATCAAACTCTTAGCTAACCGGTTCAGCACTGGATGATGGAAGGGTATTTGCTGAGGCTGCTGTGGTAAAGCATAAAGCAATCATGCCATTTTGCTAATTATATACAGTATGAGGTCTTATCAGAGTGAAGACGTGATAGAATCCCTCCTGACCTATCTCCTTTGCATCAGGCTGTGTATGCTGCCGATCTGATCCAATCCTGAAAGAAGGAAATGCTGCGCTAGCATGACTTCACATCCAATAGAGAGGAACGGTCGGACAGCAGAGCTTGCCGCAGGTCAGCATGTGTAATGAAGAAGACTTACTCACCCCTGGTGCCAGATTTCTTGTCCGTACAATTCAGGGGTTGACAGTTAAACTAGTCTAAACTAGGCCAAGCTGTTGTGCTATAGTTCACACACAACTTGCCAGTTGGACACAAAGTTACTTCTGAGTACAACTCCCGCTAACACGGT
>JAODLL010064126.1:12500-17527 GCA_026546735.1 Forbesichthys agassizii
GATACAATCTGTATCCACAATAGACCTTTCCTCAAGATTGCCCCGATTTTCATATATTTTATTATTTTTATTATTGTGTTGTTAAGGCTTAAAGGCTTGGCTATTTGAAGGTTTAATTGATTTAATGGGAATGAGGTTTTATCCGCATGCTAAAAATGTGTTGCTACAATGTCAAATGTTTCAGGTGTTCCCATCATGGATATTTGGTTAGCTATAATTGTGCTGACAGCATAACAAAACAGAGAATGGATATAATGTGTATTTTTATGTTTAGATAAAGAGTGATGCAGAAATTGTATTTGTTGTGATTTTGTGTCATCCACAGATTTGTGGATGTGTATGAATATGTCTCTCTGTATTTCTTTGTTCATACTGTATGTGGGCCTATAAAATTAAATAGAAGCTTGTGGTCATATTTTGACAAAGCACACACACACACACACACACACACACACACATGCATGTTGCAATGCATGTACATTTTCACATACATGTATGTGAATACATACTCGCTTACAGCAAACATGCTCGCACACACAAACTCATTCAACATATTCAGTCACGCGCACACGCACACACACACACACACAGAAACACATCCAGGCATGGCTGCATTAACATCTGTATAAAGCAGCAGAGCGACCCTGACTGGTCTCCCAGGAGAGCGGGGAGCAGCGACAGGCGTTCGTTCTCCTGCTCTGTGATGGATCCCCCTCTGCTGTATGGTCCAGGCTGCCATGCAGAGTAATGCTGTAAGCTGAAAGAGACACGTACCTCTCAAATCTAGCTCAAACACACTGCTTTTATACTGGTCAGCTGTAAGTGTAACCACCTAAATTATCATGTCTAAAACTTTTGCAGCCTTGACAACCAAGAAATGATTGGTCCAACATATCACTAATATCAGCCTTGACTAGGACTTTCATCTTTAAAAAGATGTTAGTCTTGCAGGCCAACGTTCCTTAAACTTCCTTTGGTTTTTCTGGAAATGTTCCAAAGAATTTTGCCTTTATTAACATTCTGAATACATCTGTATTAACATTAAATTACAACATTTCAATAGATACAGACTACGCTGCCTGTCACGTGAACAATACAAAACAGTTACTGGAAACAGCTTGTTTAATTATATCTACAAAACTGGGACAATTTTATCTCAACGATGTTAGAGAGCAAATGTTCCACAAGGTTTACTCTTTGGGCCTTTTTTATATGCTCAAATTATGCAACAATATATTGCTTGCTTGTTGAATTTTATGAAAACTGATCCAGTGGATATTTTACACTCATGGTATATATGGACAATAAAGCAGTGAGAAAATAGGATCTAAATGAAGCTTCACCGAATGCACTTTCATTCTAAATCGAAGATGTTTCAGGAATAATGACTATCGTTGCATTTCCTTTTCTTAAAATGCATTTAATGTACACTTTACCGAAGCCATACATTTAAAACATTTTTTAATAATGCTTTGCTGCCCATCTTTCTCTCCTTTGCTAATAATGCGGTCTCTCCTTATCCAGATTATGTCACATCTACAGGTCTTCTATAGTGTTCAGCCTCAAATGAGGGCTATCTTTGGTCTGGAATCAATGAGCTATGAAGGCTTGACTGCATCTCTCTGACTAATATGGTAAAAGTTGCTTCATATATCAGTGTTAATTATATTGTAATGCCACGGATCAGCTATATGTTACGTTTCTGCATTAGATTGCTTGTCTAACCTTATGCCTCTGGAACTAGCTTGTTGCTCCAGTTTCATGAATACATATTACATTTTCATGCTATGACATTTAGCAGACACTTTTAGAGAACATAATCAGCTGATTTTTAGCTTTAATGTTAGGCAGTGCCAGACATGTTGAGAGCATTTTTCTTCATGCTGCCTTCCCTTCTCTTTCATGTTTATGTGGAGGAGCAGGGAGATTCTCCTGAACCCAAACATTACTGGAGGGATACTCAAAAGATATTAATTGATGGAGATCCTGACTAATATAGACCATCACGTTAGCTCAGGCCGGTCTCGTAGTCAAGCCCGTTAGCTGACTATGGTGCTCTCTAATTTAAAACCGGCACTAAATAAGGCGATGCTTTTAATACCCACCCATGTTTATTCATTCAGCGGCTTTTTTAAGTGTTTGGCTGCAACTGCTCTATAAAATCTCCTGCATGGCTGCAGGCAGCCTGCTAACAAACACCCATCAACAGCCCAGCTCTACCTTAAAGATATAGTCAGCTATTGCACGTTAGTTGTAAGCTAATTCACTTTTTCTCAAATTCAACAAATAACTCCCCGCATTTTGAAGGTTTACCGTTCTGTGTGCTTGTTGAAAAAATAATCTTCTACTTCTACACAGCCCTGGCTCTCTGTAAATTGTAACATATACAAAGTGGCGAACACCGCTCACATCAACAAAGCCTTAGCACTATGACTTTTGAGGCGCCCCAGCGGAGGACCGCGGAGCGATACTCTTTTGATTTGAGCTCGAAGTTAGCAAGAATGATTCAGCACTACCACGTAGCGGTATATCATGCTGCTGTCAGTTCTGTTCTGTTACCCTGGCGATACTCTTCATACTCTGTCCTGCTTGCGTGGATGGACAAATGTTTATCCAGAACAGACGTATACCGCCAATCATAACTTTACAGTTTCAGTCTGGAGAATATATCCATATAAAAAATAGTCTCTTTGTTTGCCTGTTCTGAGACATTTTTAGTTGCATTTGTCTACTATTACAATATGTAACCTTTTCCCTCTGCTCATAAATAGTTCTACTATTGCTTTGGATGGAAACCTCTGCTAAATGCCTGCATTGTGTCAGTCTACAATAGAGGCCAGCCAAACAGTACATTTCCGTGCGTTAGTGAATGCATGTGTTGATTGGGTTGACCAGGATAAACTACAGTCTAACAAGTCATTTGTTCTCCTCTAAGCGATTCTGTTCAGTGTGTGCTTGTGGGTGTGTGTGTCTGCTGAGTGTTTGTTAGCAGTGCGTTAGCGATGCAAGTCTGTCCCCGTTCCCAGGGCTATCTGTCTATTGGCTTGCAGTGCTAAACTCTAGCACCCCCCCCCCCCCCCTCCCCCCCACCCTCTCTGCTCCACTGTCTTCCAGCAGTCAGTGGGATGATTGTATCAGGACCACACTGCAATGACACACAATGACCTGGGCGGTAGCATACATCCTAAGAGAGTCCACCTGACACACACACACACACACACACATACAATAAAGACATGTATGCCTACTGTGCACTCATAGCACCAGCTGTGTGCATGCCATAATACACACACACACACGTCGAGTGATAACAACGTTGTGTTTCTTCACTCTGCCACCTCTGCCAGGTGGGATAGACTTTTCCCTCCAAAGAAACCAATTTCACGCAGGAAATTACCTCCAGTGTCTCCTGGCGAAAGCTTTAGTTAATGTCTCATACGCTTAAGCACTGCTAGGTAATGTGTTTTATATGTCTCGTGTGCGAGAACGAGCGAGGCAACAGCAATAATGATGTGAACAATCAGGTAATGCAACGACAATGGGCCCAGCGACGTCGCTGATAGAGCAAGCATTTCCTTCTGTATTCGGTTAAAAAACATTTATCGGTGTGACAGCACAACGAGTCGGACTTAAACCAGTTAGCCTCCGCATCGAGTTTCATACCTTTAGGACTTAAAGTATTTTTAAATCATGGTTTAGGGGATCTCCTGTGAAAAATACAATAAAACTATGATAACGATAAAAAATGATTAAAGTGGTTCTTCATGTCTTCCTGCAACTAGATCTCACTCTAATTGCATTGTGGTCCACCCACACATATCTACTGTACATATATTTGCATCCATATAGGCATGCTTGAAATATTGTATATCAGATATAATGAGGATTTTTTTTTTTTTTTTTAAGATTTAACTAATTATTTTATTTATTATTTATTATATATATATAATAAAATATTGTATATAGTGATATTTACATAATGTAAAAATGTGCATGCATTTGTCATGGTTGTTTATGTAACACAATAATGTACATATATGCACAAGTTGTGCACGGCTGATGTTTTGGGGTCCCTGCTTCAAAAGTTGGAAAAGCACTGATGTGTTTTGTAAGAGGGAGGGGGTAGTTGTGTATATTTTAAACATTTAAAACACTAATACGTTAAAGTGGCCTCCCCCTCTCCTTCCTTCCTGCTCTCTCTCTCTCTTTCTCTCTCTCTCTCTCTCTCTCTCTCTCTCTCTCTCTCGCTCTCTCTCTCTCTCTCTGCTCATGCTACATCCATTACTGCTGGATATGAAGCAGAAGCAGAGAGAGAGAGAGAGATGGAAGGAGACAGAGAGAGAGAGAGAGAGAGAGAGAGAGAGAGAGAGAGAGAGAGAGAGAGAGAGAGAGAGAGAGAAAACACACAAAAGTGGAAGATAGACAAAGATACAGACACAGGAACAAAGATAGAATGGACACAAGGAGACAGGAACAGAGAGGGAGAGAAAGAGAAAGTCGGCTTTACCCATTTTCTGCCTCTGGCATCTTCCTTCTCTCCTCTTATAAGGCATTGAAATATTACAGTTGGGTGTTGGACTCATATTTCTCTCTTTTATGCGCAGTGGATGGGACTGCCGCTGAATGTGTTATTATCCAGAAGGAGACAAGTGCATGGGTACATAAAACACGTCTTTGTGTGTGAATGAAAGCATGCAAGCATTATAAACAGTTTACCAGTTCCATAAAAACAGCAAGGGACAATGTTGCAATTAAAATCAAAATGGAGAGAGGAGAGGCATTATTCATACATTTCGTCCAAACGAGGCCACACAAGGGTAGGGCATGGTTGTTTTTCTTTCATTAGATTCTACATTTCAAGGAAATTCAACTTATTTTCTCCACTGCACTCAGTTTATGAACATAAAACGAAGGCCATTCTATCGCTGTTATAAAGAATTACCTCACGTGTGTGTGTGTGTGTGTGTGTGTGTGTGCACATGTGCATGAAACGAAATATTACTGTACAAAATACTGTACTGTATATG
>JAODLL010064147.1:0-17525 GCA_026546735.1 Forbesichthys agassizii
CCCCCCCCCCCCCCCCCCCCCCCCCCCCATGCGACCCACCCCGTTGACCTCTGCCAGTGGACAACAGAGCAGAGCGCAGACGAACAAAACAAATAGACCCAACTGTGATTTAACACAGCTATTGCAGGATTTTTAGCCCTAGCCAACAGTAATTAATGTTAGCCTACATTGAGTAAGCAACATCTCTACAGTATGTTTGGGTTGGACAAGAACATCTCCCACACGGTGAAAGTGAAAAGCATCTGTATAGCTAAACGACACATCGAAATCTCAGGCTTGTCAGGTCCATTCGTTACCAGCCAGGTACAAGAAGTCTAATCTGATCTTCTGGATTTGGGACACAGTATTCACCCCCGTGGGTTTACCAGCGTGTCAGTGTTCAGACCTCTAATCTCTCATACGGACATGTTTACGCCAAACAGTTGCCACGTTTAGTAACACACACGTATTTATACAAGAAGTACACACGTGCAGACATAGAGGGGTCATTTAAATTTGGGGAGGTTTCCGGAGGAGGGGGGACCCCTGGAATACATCACCCATGAAGCCTCCAACTTGGCTTAGAAGGGAGAGAGGGAAGTTGGGGCGTAACTGCTCCCCGTAAAACCTCAAGAGAGACTTTGTCTGTGTGCAAATACATTATTGTGTGTGTGTGTGTGTGTGCGTGCGTGTGTGTGTGCATGTTGGGGGAGAATGGAGGAAGTGCGTGGGCTTGTTGAGGCAATGCAATAGAGGGTGGGAGCATAAGTGTGTCTGTCTGGGTTTTGTGGTTTAATCTGTTATTTATAAAGTTCTATGGGTTTAATACATGCGTTGCTTGGCTGCGGGATATTATCAATTTAATAAACATTATGGCGCTAAAAGGCCAAGAGTCCTCCCGTTTACTGTTCAATTAATATGTTGCTGTAACCGTGGCTAAGTAAATTGAGGGCTTTATTGGTTTATATTTCATATTGAAGACTCCACTGGGAGCATATATACTGTACAAGGGCAAGTTATGTTTGCCGTTTCCTAATAGTGTGCGTGCGTGTCTGTGTATGTGCGCGCTCTACTTTAGGTGCAGTGGCAGCATTTCTTACAACACCCCTCGACGTGGCTAAGACCCGGATCATGCTAGCCAAGGTATGTCGAGCCTCACACACACACACACATACACACAGACACACACACACACACATCATCAGCTCTCTGCCAGACTGTTAAACAGTACTATCAGCTATCAAGTGAAGTGGGCAGCCTCAACAAACCCCCACACTAGAGAGCTGGCCAGGGGACAGTGGTCTCTCTCTCTCTCTCTCTCTCTCACACACACACACACTAGCAGTCACCGGTGTATTTCGCTATGGACGTACATGCTCACATTTGTGAGCATGGTTAATGTCAGTGCGGGGCGACTTGCGGCCGATCCGGCGGAATTTCCATTGCACGGCTTCTTGTCTCGCCCGAGAGGTGAAGCAGGAGGCTGCTGTCACTTCACTGCTGCTGTTCCTCCTGGCCTCTCACTCTCTCTCTCTCGCTCTCTCTCTCCCTCATGCCTGGCTTCCCTCACTGTGTTCTTCCTTGTTTGTGAGGGGGATCGGGTGGTAAATACATCAACGTCACCCCCTGCTGTTTCCCCAGTCCTTGGAGAAGACACGGCGTTCTGTTCCAGCACGTTCCACCACCCCCCACCACCCCAATACGAGATGCTGGATTCGGTAAAGCACATATTCACTGAGTCTGCCACGCAAGAGGCAGTTTTTGCAGCTCATAGTTTGGGTGAACAGGTGTGGTAAATTTCCACCCGGCCTCGACGTGGGCCATTGCACAACGTCCTCTGCGACATCGCGCTATTGCTCTATGAAGGCGCCATTAATTTAAAACCGCAGTGTCTCCCCTTGCGTTACGTGTCTTTCGACACGCTAGCACGGTAGCACACGGAGCGAGGGAGCAGGGGGAGGGAGGGAGGGAAGGTGTTGACGTACGGAGGAGGAAGAGCAGAAGCTGGCTGTGTGGCTTTTTGGAAACGTGTCACGTTAGTTCGGAGTTAGGAAGGGGAGGATGTTCCCTCCTCGTTGCTCGGCGGGCGGAATGAAAGAGCAGTGTTGTACGCCTGGCGGTGCGCTACGGGTCGCTGGCCCAGCTCGAGCAGGTCAGACCAGGAGTCTGTAACCTGCACATGCACAAAACAAATAACCCGCCGGGCACTGCCTGCCGTACTGCAACACACGCACGCACGCACGTCGCCACCATACAGCGCAGCCACTCTTCTCCGAGCTGGGCACGTGCCAAACCACGGGGTTTACTGTGACTCTGGGCTGCTTTCACTCTCCTCCACCACCAGAACACTGTGTAACATGTGCCGGCCACACACAGTGTGTAAACACTGGTTACTCAGGCCTCACAGTGAAGCACTGCAGCGGTTTTAATGGCAGGGATGAGCAGTTAAGTCGAGAGGTGATAATATGTTGGACAAACCCCGCTACAAGTCTGGAAAGTAACAAGCTAACTAACAAGCTAGCCAGATGCAAGTACCAGACGACGGGTGTATTTTAAGAAGTGGATACAGCACGTGGAAATTGGGCTAAAAGGTGCTCAACAAGCTAATCCGGAGGAATGCTTCCCTCGACTTTGAACGAGCCAAAAGTCAGAGGGTGCGTACTTTGCCCTGGTCTTGTGGGTGACGTCAAACACAACAAGAAACTTTCCTGGACTCTAGGCTGGCACACGCACATACGCAAATACACAAAAACACACATTCTCACATTCTCACGACACAGGCCCATGTCGGGGAGATTTACTACTAGGTTTACTACAGTTATGCTAACCCTCCACTCCCTCCCCATACTATTCCTTGTTTTACACTCACTTAACCCCCCCCCACCCTCTCACACACACATCCTGACTCGCCCTACACAGCAGCAGGTCTCCCCTTCCACACAGGGATGTACCAAGACACATTGTGTGCATAGAAAAGGGTGTGTGTGTGTGTGTGTGTGTGTGTTACTCTGCTGACAGAGTAACAGGTGGAGTGTGGGTGGACGGACAGATATCTGTGTGTGTATGTGTGTGTGTAAGGTGTCCGCTCACTCACACACACACACAGCTGTCCCTGCAGCAGGACCTTTGGCTGGGAAGGGGGGGGGGTTGCCTGGCGAAGACTAAACAGGTTGTCTGTCTTAACGGCCAGGAAGTGAATGAGACCATCCATCCATCATCACAGCTCTATTTGGTATTTGCCCCCCCCCAATCCACCCCCCCCCCCCACCTCCCCCATGTCTCTAGGCCGGGACGGCCACAGCAGACGGAAACATCCCCCTGGTGCTCTGTGATGTGTGGAGGACCAGAGGGATTACAGGGTAAGTGTGTGTGTGTGTGTGTGTGTCACGTTCATAGGGTGCCTTGATGGTGTTGGAAGTGGAACCCATGTCCTCTCCACACCCAGCGTTCGTACAGTATCCTTCTGCTCTTGTCCTACATGATTTGGATGGAAGTCGCCCCCAGATCCCTCACATTATAGTCCGCTGTGACGACGGCGCGGCGACTCCGGGGACGAGCATTTGCAACCGCAGCTGAAAAATGAGACGCATTAAAAGCTTTTCCGCCCGTCCGTGGTGCACGTCTGTTTTGAACACGGCGTTGCTGTGGCCAAGTGGAAGGTTTATTTGAGTGTTTATGAAGCGTGGCCGGAGAAGAGGCCTAATGGGGCCGCCATCATTAAAACAACCCCCTGGCTCCGCTGAATAAGAGGCCGGCTTGTGTACAAACCGCCGCCATTTAGTTAGGATGCACCCGCCGCTTGATTTTCACAACAGATTTGTGTCGGGAACGAGGCCAATCATCGGCGGGGCGAGATAGCTTGTTCGCTAACCCCCACTTACCACCCCCCCCCCCTGCTCTATCAAGCAGTAGTTTGTGTAGTCTGTTGTGCTGTGATTGTATTTCTGATGCAGGGAGCCATGGGTGATCTCCTTAAATGTTCACATGCCAAGAGAAATTGACATTATCTCTCTTTCTCTCTATGCCATCACGAAAGCCAGCTACAGAGATAGCTAACGCGTTCACGTGCATTTACATTACATCTTCTATTCTCTTGCCGTTTGGATGACGGAACCATTTAGCAAAAAAAAAAAACACAACAATTCACTCTTTGCAACACAAATTTATATACATGTTTCCACAGCTACCAGTTGAGTTAAATTATGCAATTCGCCATGAAAGGACGAAGGGGAGCAAAGATTGGACTGCTATATCACCTAGGCTAATATATATGATGGAGCAACCTACCTCCTGATCAAGACTATTTCACTTGGGGGTGCTGAAAATTCTCGACAGTGAAATTGTTTTTAAAATAACATAACTAGGGAAGTCCGGGGGTATGCTTACCCCCGGGAGATATTTTTGAAAAAGAGTAAATTTACTGAATAAATATAGTGCATTCAAGTCGCTCTCCCGACAAAGAAGCAACGAGCCCAGTACAAAAAGAAGCTATAGTCCTATTTCATTACCTTTTACGATGCTGGTTGTTATACAATTGCACTGTTTGCGTGTTTAGAATGACGTTGCGGTGCGTTTGAGCGGGTGCTGCGGATCATGCGTCATTCTCAGAAGAGAAAACATATTCCATATCGGAAGTTAAAGGCAGGGTCAGTCATTCTTGCTAACTTTGAGCTCAAATCAAAACAGTATCGCTCTGTGGTCCAACACGGCGCAGCCTCACACATCGAAATGCATTGTGAAGCAAAGCGTAGTGCTGCGGCTTTGTTGATGCGAGCGGCGTTCGCCACTTTATTGACGTTACTATTTACGCAGTCAGGGCTGTGTAGAAGTTTCGGATTATTGTTTCAACACACACAGAGAACGGTAAGATAGCGAAATGCAAGGAGATATTTGGTTCATTTGACAAAATTGTTATCTTTGATGTGATTTTAACCTTTTGATAAACAAACGTGTTGTATAATATGAAATAAAAATAAAGTACTACCTAAATAGCTACCTTGCACAGCAGCTGCAGCCCGTCAAAAATTGGGGGGAGCTGCAGCACCCTCAACACCCACCTTCCCTTGACCTTGCAAGCCTTGTGCCTATGACCTTGGGCCTGCGACCGAATCACAGACCTTCTGATATTCAGTCCCTCTCATGTGATATTGCTTAAATAAAACTTAATTTCCTAACACATGGAGGAAAAGTCTTATTTTAGATGTTCTAAAATAGCAACCTTGATGAGAGCTGTGCACAGCCTTGGCATCCCCTCAACTGGCTCCATGATCCAGTCACCTGGAATGCTTTGTGCTTAACAGCTGTGCCTTGTTACGTTAATGTGAGGAATGTCTTTCTTTCGTAATGTGTGTGTGAGCCAATCAGCTCTGTTGTGATAAGGTAGGGTTGGTAGTATACAGGTAATAGCCATATTTGGTCCATAATAAGGGCAAGCTCACCTAAAGAAAGAGAAATGCCAAACAATACTTGAATAAGGATATGTCTAAAATGTCCTGTATAACTGTACATTTACGTTTTACATAATACATTAACATATTGAAGAAGAACGTTTTTTTTTTAGTGCTTTAAGTAAGACAAGACATTTATAATAGAATCAGCCCTTTCCGATACGTTGGCTTTTAATATAGATGGCCTTTAAAATGATCTCTGTGGCTAATAAAAGCCCTCCTCCCAGCAACAGTGAACCCTCTCCAATTTAATGGACAGCTCTTTGATGCCCTCCCCCAACTCCATGCCACCACCAAAATGTGATAATTTATTATTTCTCTTATTACCTTCTGCCTTCCTGTGTAGCCCAAAGGACGGGCACAATGGTCTCTGAATGCTGCAATCCTGAAAATCCCCTTAGAGAAACAGAAAAACAGAGAGAGAGAGAGAGAGAGAGAGAGAGAGAGAGAGAGAGAGAGAGAGAGAGAGAGAGAGCGCGTCGGGGAGGGCCGTGGTTCCACAGGGCCAGAGGCCTGGTTGTGCCGGTGCATGCCTGCTACAAATTGCTGGGGCTTTAAAGCTGCAATTATGGTAATAGGCCCAATTGCAGTGTAGTGAAGCCCTAAAGTGCTTCCATGTGTGCCATGCCCCAGAGATCCCTGGGTTAGGGCAGCGCAGCGAAGTCTGGCCTGCTTTGGCCCCCTGGAGCCAAACAGAACCCAAACAGCACCAAAACTAGCCCAGGAATCACTTCAAAACTAAAATCTAATTACCTGTGCTTTGTATAAAGCTAACCAAGGAAGGAAAAAAGTCGACCCATCTGTCTCGAATAAATACAACACACCAGAGACATGACAGATGCCAGCTAAATCTATTGGTGACTATAACAGGAAGATACTGTATACTTGGACTAAAGTTAGCCAGCCTCGTTTAGAAGGCTACAATCTCTCATTGTTCTCCACACCGAAGAATTAGGAGTACATTTTCCCCTCTCTGAGCCTTTAGGCTATTTTTAGCCCAGATGGGTCAACAGAGCTGATTGGCCGAGTACTAGGAAGATGACTGATGTGTATGGCAGGCCAGCCTATGATGTCACGTTGAGTCAGGGCACCCCAGAGGCTGAAATGTTGTGCTTTCTGACGCAACTGATGTCTCATGTTCCACAGGTGGGCGTGATTATCACAGACAGGAACTAACATACTGAATTTTGAATGAGCCTGTTTGGGAATCTGGTGTTTTAAAGGTTCAGTCATTCTGGAGAAAGCTGGTTGATATTTGAACGCGGTCAAAACAAAAACACCTCTCCCTTCAATGCCCTTAGAAGCTCCACCTCACACATTGGAAACACATTGCCAAGGCTGGGATAGTGTGTGGTGCGGTCGGCACCACTTTGTTTGTGTTGCCATGCCAGGGTTGTGAAGTAATGCCGTATAATTTTTTCCGCGCACACCGGACAGACAGCTTGCGAGGTAATTCTCTGAATTTGACAAGAAAAGTGTGTTAAAAGTACAATTGCTGACTGTACCTTTAACGCTGGAAGACTGTAGACGGAACGGGCTATGGATAGTTTTGTCTAGCGCCAATATTGTCCCGCACGCTATTGAGACGTGTCGATGTACGCGGTCTCCACCCTCAGAGGTCCCTGTGAGTGTGTGTGTGTGTGTGTGTCTGTTTCTTTCCTGTAGCTACACTCGCTGCTGTAAGCGTTAACACAAGTGTGCCTCTGTAGGCCACAATGGGGCGTAGTTTGTGTTTCAGTCGAGACCTCTGCACCTACTCACTCACGTATATACTTTCTCCCCGCTCTTTTTAACACACACACATATTAGCCAATGTCACAGCCACCTATACCTCCCTGGCACCAGTCTCCTCCAAGACACTGGATCTCGGCCGGGGAGTTCTGAAAATGTGGAGTCGTCCTCTGCATAGCCGGGAGAGCCCTCACATGCATCGCACCATGTAAACCAGCTTTGCAGCGGATACAAATGAATGAAGAAGCAGTCAAGGCCGCCTGTGAGCGCATACGTTTAAATTGTAGCCTCCGTGACAATGCCAGGGTTTACGCAGCCCTGTCGTCACAAACTGAGCTTTCACACGCACACACATACTCATTTTGTATATGTTCTTATGAGCTTATGCAGGTTCTTTCCCCGTTTCTACCTTTCCCAAGACTCTCTCTCTCTCTCACACACACACACACACACACACACACATACGCGCACACACACACACACACACACACACACACACACCGTAGTCTTTGTCCAGAACATCTGGATCGGAGGGTGCCAGAGCAGATGAGTGTGTGGGCGTCTTGGCAGACAGGAGGCCTTAGTAGGCAGAAAACACAGTCCAGTGCTCATGACGAGAGAGGGAGAGACTTAGACAGCCAGACGAACAGATGTAGAGGGAGAGAGAGAGAGAGAGAGAGAGAGGGAGAGGGAGAGATGGCAAGCAACAGGAGAACCCCCCCTCCCCTCCCCCTCCCCAAAGCAGCGGGTCACGGCCAACTGATAGAGGGGTAGATGGACGACAGGGGAGCGTATGTTTGGATGTCATCTGGCCATCACTCACGCAGGGGGCCGGGAGCAATAGTCCCAGTGATCTTTTGCAGGGCTCGACGCCTAATCCCCAAAACAGCTGTTGCTGGTGGCGGTGGAGGCACGGCTCCCTCATAGCCCTCTCATGGCTTGTGTGTGTGTGTCCCCCACCCTCCCTCCCCTCCCCTCCCCCAGCATCAACAACTCAGGCTCCCCCCCTCCCCCCCCCCCACCTCCCCCATCCACCGCTTCTCCGCCGGTCCTCCCCAGCCCCCCCACTCCCCACCCGCTCGCACAAACGCAGCCCGAAGAGTCTGAGGACTCTTACATGACCCCTCCGCGCACCCACTTCCACGAAGTGGTACTAAATCACTCACGGGTGCTGCCACCGGAGCCCAGAGGTGACACCCGATCCAGCGTAAATCTGAGCCTTGCAGGAGCGTGATTCACAGGAGACCGATGCACTGATACACGATGACGTATTGCGTATCTCTCTCTCTCTCTCACTCTCCCCACACAGTCTGTTTGCAGGCAGCATACCCAGGATGACCTTCATCAGCATGGGGGGTTTCATCTTCCTGGGAGCCTACGAGAAGGTCCGCAGCACTCTGTTATAGCACCCCCACCCCCCGAGGAATCTGGTTCAAGGATCTGTCGGGTCCCGCCGTCCCCCCTGATGGGTCCCCCCTTTGGGCCACCGACACCCAGAAGAGATCCCTCTTGGCTGGGGCTCGGAGAGCAGGGGACACCTGGCGCTCGCGGGAGAGCAATCTATGCCCCTGATTGCATTACCCCGGGACTCTGCATTCCTGCTCATCGGTGCAACGCCGATTGAGTTTAACAAGGGTTCCAGCTATTTAACAACACAAAAGCCCCACGCTCCATCCCACCAGAGTAGCTGTGAGACGAATTGTATTAAACACATGCATTTTATTTTGTATGCATTTCTTTACCAATCATAAAAGCAGTCTTTAGTGCCTTAATATTATTTTGAAGAAAGCTTGTTGATATTTGGACTATCAAAACATATTTCCAAAAAACGTATTAACTTATACAGTAATTGCTTACTACAGTATATGTTTAGTGAATATAGCCTTTGTTTTTTTATGAAGCTATATTTTATTCATTAGTTGTGATTTTTCTCTGACTGTATTGTAGCCCATGTTGAGCCAAGGCACCGGTGTTGCTGACTTTTACATCACTGAGATAGGACTGGATCTCCCTAGAGTCTAGCGAGATCCAGTCATATCAACATTGCTGAGCTCATCCACCTGCAGGAGCTTTATTAAAATAGTGGCCATGGACTTCTGTCTTAACAGGCCAAAAGTTTATATATAATTAATCAATGTATTAATTATAATAGCTACAACTGAAAGGTAGCTAAAAAACATGTTTGTGATATAACCAATAACTGGCATTGTCTGTAAGATGGCGGAATTTAATTGTGAATCGAGAAAATAATAGTAAATAATTCCTCATCCCACATTAATTATTAATGCATGTGGGACAGACTCCAGTAGCAAGATGCAATTAATAAATATGTATGACCAGAATACTGGCCTTTTTAAGTGTAACTGCACCCCAGCGCTGAGCCTGGCTCCACCCACTACAACTTTGAAAAATGCATCAAGGAGCTGAGTGAGGGGAGGGGAGGGGCTGAGAGGGGGACCTCCATTAACACACACGTTTGAATGTGATGACTGAATTGTATGATCGTACCAATTGTACCGTTGAAAACCAGCCAGGTCCTGGGGTGATTTTTAACTGATATGACATAGTGCTGTTTTCAGCACATACAATGCAGATTTTTATAAAAACAGGACTCACACATCACAGATCAATCATATTACTTTGTTACAGCTAAAAAACAAAAAAACATTTTAGGGTGCATTTACACTTTTAAACCTTTCTTCCACATTCAAATATTGGGTGGATCTGAAAGCATTTATAAGCTGTTTGATGTGCGAGTGATGTTTGCCCTCCATTATGATGAGTGAATGACCGCTGCAGTGTCCTTCAGTGCATTCGACCAATCTTGTCAGACCTGGGAGACGAATGGTCTCACAGGTGTGAGTGTTTGTCATGCTGACTGTCACTAGGCTATTGGATAACAATAGCAAGTGTGTGATTGGTGGGGGCCAATACAAGTGGCATGTCAATCACCCAAAGACAAACGTCCATGTGGAATGTACATTCTGGCTAGTCACTGACCCGGACAATGGTAAATATTTTTAACAGACAGCTGTAAAAGACTATGGAGCTTAAGGGACATCCCTGCTTGGGACATTATCTTCATGCGTTTATGTTCCAGGCTACTTCGCCGCTTTAAAGACGAAGGTATTTATATTTCATGTCTTTGTGTCCTTAATGACTCCTGCAAATCCATTGTGATAAACGATTGGTCAACTGTTTGTGAGACTCCAGTCAGTACAACATTCTTGAGCCCTGCAATACTTGCTGTTACACTGACATGGCTACATGTTCACAATGAAGAATGAAGGCTGTCCACGTATTAGCAAAATGTGATTTTATTACACACGTCAATGTTTAGCTTCGACATTGGTACAATAGTGTCAATCTGTTTCAATAAATTACTCAACAGGAGTGAAGCGTGGACCACCCTGAAATCCCACGCGTCCCCATCGCACCTGGATGCACTGGGCTCATTTTCCTAATGGGGACCCGTGATCGGTCACACTGGTAAAGTCAGCTCTCCGCTAGGTGCAAAACATATGTAACTAGAGCAGCGTGTCCTCCAACTAACCTTGATAAGGCCACAGGTATCTAGGTACATGAACGAACAAGAGCACATTGGCAAAACACATGCATTCATTAAACAAATGATCTTGAGACCAACTTTATCCAGGGACAGGCAGTGTTCGACTGCCTGTCGAACACTATAACTCCCTCAAACATGAAACATTTTACCACAGTGATAAGTTATTACAGTCTTGTTACCACAAGGTCAACTGATACACGCTTCGTACTGGCCGCTTCGTGAAAGCACAATTGTAGATTGGTGAGGCACAATACATCTTAACAATTGGACACTACTATTAACCTTTAGGTCAATTACGTGTCCATGTACAGATGAACACTGCAGGAATAAGGTATACATGTTGCTCAGGATGCGTGCCAAGTGTCTTCCCCGTGTCCATTTAAAGAGATCCTTATTCCATTTTACAGCTTGGTGGCATTACAGCAACAGCTCAGAATATCAGGAAAGAACTGAAGGCTGGAAGTTGGGCCACGTCTGGTTACAAACGTGTGCCAAAGTCCGTTTCTTGGCCAAATAAAGTCATTGTTGAAGCACGGAGGAAAATCTCATCTCAGCTAAAAGCAAAGTAGCTTTGCAGTAACTTAGAATATCTGAAACCACTTGAAAAGCATTTACTGTGGCATACTGGTGACTTGACACTGTCAAGATATGTGGCATTTCCCCTCACAAAGTTGGACGGGCCAAACCTTTTGACGGTCCTTTTTGTAAATGGATATCATTTGCCACTCTAGAGCTTGTACAAAAAGTGCTTGAAAATGTTCCAACTCCCACAAAATATCCCATCTTGTACCATTTGACGTACCAAAATAATTTACATCGAAGCTCTTCTTCCTTCATACAAAAGCTGCAAGTGTGTTACTGTTAAGGCCATGGTTGGCAGCATTTGTCAACATATTCAAGTGCAATAAAGTATTTCTGTAGTACGGTAGTGTACCGTAGGTTTTGCACACACGTCACACACACACAAACATTTTGCGACTGTAGACCTGTTTGTTTTCTTTGATCACGCAATAAGGCACTGCAGCTGAATCTTGCAAAAGCTGAAAAAGGCTCATTTTTTGGAGAGAAAAAATAAAAAAGCATCTCTCTGTCATGCACAGAATAAATTCAAATACTCTTTTGTAAAAGTTATATAATATATAATATTTAAGAAAACTCTTATGTACAGTCAAATGTCCAAATGTCTATTTCTCTCCCTCCCCCCAATATCAAACAAACTGTACAATATTCCCTACATTTGCATGCTTCAAATGCAAGTCACATTATTTGGATCTACGTTTTCAACAGGTCACCTTCCAGGGGAAGGTATTAACTATGTACAGCTGATAACGCTCAGATGGGACGCCACCCACACAAGCTCCGCCTTCAAACTCCGGATTGACATCCCCCCTCTCTCACTCTCACACACACACACACACACACACACACCTCCCATTTTCAGTCTAAATCCAGGGTGGCAAGCTGGAGACATTTGCCTCGATGTGAGGTAGCAGTTCAGTTCCCAGTGCAAATTCAAGTCCACTCAACCAACGTTTTTTTCCGGCCTGTGTGTCGATAAAGGTCGAGGGGCAAGGAGTGGTACGTGCTTGCTAGTCACTGGCTCTCCTCAAGGGGGCGCACTCATTCTGACAGGCTCTCGGCACGTGTCCATTGGAAAGCAGAGTCTGCCTCAAGTCCGCCTCACAGTCACTATCGAGGCACGTCACGTCGGCCAGCTTCACCGGTTTATGGAAGGATTCCTCCTGCGAGGGCGATCGAGTATCCGTATGCCCCGTCCGGTTCACCGATGGACCTTAGAGCCCAACAACACAGACAAAGGATGTGAGTGGGGGGGGGGGGGGGGGGGGGGGATAGGAAAGAACATTCTTATGCCACATCACCACCACACACACACACACACACACACGTTTATAAAGGTAGACTATATGCGGGGAGCTGGAGGCTACTGGGGCAATGGGAATGCACACAGGCATGCACTACAGTACGTCGACGTGTCAAGGTGAGAAATCGGTATTCCGAGGGCAATTCCTGTGGGATTATTCCCTGCCACGGGGCTGATTCCCAGAGCAGGCCCGGGCGTGCAACCCCTGTGTTTAGCGAGCAATGGGAGCTCAATGCTACTTCTCACACTTTTTTGGACTCGCAAGGTGCGAGATGCCCTGAGGGAGGGACCGTCAAGTACAGATTGGCCCCACCAACAATGTTTCCCTCACCGCGCTCCAACAGATTCCCATATTAAAAGAGACATGAAGTTAGACTTGCGTATTAGCAGAGCTAGATAAAGAGTTGGATAAAAAAACAGTAATGTGGACTAAAATCATCCACATAGCAACTTATTCCATAATGCAGTCCAAATGTAAAACCAATCTGTATTGTCTCACCTATTCTGTCGTGGTAGTACTGTTGCGAAGTGTCTTGGCTGCTCCCAAACGTAGGTCCGTGAATGTCCCTTCCGATGCCGTTGGGATTCCCATTGCAGAGTTGCGTGGTTTGGGGGCCCGCGTCGCACTGGTGGTGTGGGAACGAGTGTTGCTGGTACTCGAGCCCCACCGCAGGGCCGAAGCTATCGTAGTCTGGGCCAGTGGAGTACACATTGCCGTTCTCCATACAGTCTGAACACACTACGGCACCATTGTAGCCTGCAACGATGGAGGGGGAAAGGAAGGAAAGAGTAACTAAATAAATGCATGAATACATCACCAACGTGGCTAAGCTAGTATAACAACTGAGTGACGTGGAGCAGTGCTGACAGCGCTGCCCCATGTCATTGCTACAAGGCTGAGTCCAAAAACACACTGAAGCCCACTCGAGAGCTAATCGTTATCACTAGCAGCTAATCGCTAGCGCCGCACGGTACCTGTGCCGTCTGCGTGACCGTTGGGCTGGGCTCCGCCCCCGCTGGCCTCTACCCGGATGCACACGTCTTGCCTCTCGGACAGGGTGCCCTGTGAGGACAGGTAGCTGGGCACATCGGGGGGCACGGTGGTCTCATCTGAGGGAGACAGAGGAGGGGGGTTGGAGTTAGGCTTCCACTAGTCTCACGGAGCCAGTTAAGTCTGGGGCACGCCCACCTACTTGAGAAGAGTTATTGTGATTGACTGACATGCATGCATGACAACCAACTGCATAATGCAATGTCCAAGTTGGACGTTAAACTTTGCAGGTCTTGTAAATCTGGCAAGTAGGCTACGGTTACTAGGCTTACTTGAAATGAATGGGACCACTTTTAAATGAAGCACTGTGCTAGCGTTGTGCCGGAATTACGTATACAGCTTTGTGAGTGACGATGCTAACAGCCAATGAAATCTGATGTTCACCACTTGTGTGTGTGACATAGTGCTGAGAGAGGCTGAGACTAAGGTTACCCCCCCCCCCCCTCTCTCTCTCTCTCATTCTCCCCTCCCCATTTCTCTCTCCCCCCCCTCTCTCCCTACCCTCCTCCCTCTCCTCACCCGTGTTGGTGACGCTGCACTCCTCGCTCTTCTTCCTGGTCTGGTAGATGATGCACACCCACACCAGCGAGGTGGAAACGATGCTGGTCACCACGGCGATGACGATGATGCCGATGGTGACGGTACTGGGGCCGTTGACCGTCAGCGGTGAGCAGGGCCCGCGGCGCCGGGCGACCGTCAGTGTGCAGTGGGCGCGCTCCGTGCCTAGCGTGTTGGACATCAGGCAGGTGTAGCGGCCCGCGTCCTCCGCCACCGCCTGGCCGATCACCAGCAGCTGGTTGCCCGGGGTGAAGTGGTGGCGGTCAGACGGCCGCAGCGGCAGGTCGTTGCGGAGCCAGGTGATGCGGGGCGGGGGGCTGCCCAGGGCCTTGCACTGCAGGGCCACCGTGTCGCCCACCACCACGCTGCGGTCCTCCAGCTCCTGGGCCAGGTGGGGCGTCTCTGGAGGACGGTGGGGGGGGGGGGGGGGGGGGTTATTTTTGGATGAACCAGCTGGTCGTATTCGCTGTGAATTGAATCTGGCGAGCTTAAGTTTCATTAATTTCGCCACGAGAATCGGTCTTTTTCAGTCGCAACAAGGACTTCTTGGCTTTTCAGAGTAGCAACTGATCTGACTAATCGACTGCGGCGGCGGGCGTGGTTTAGGCGGGTCGACAGCAAATGACTGTCTGCGCCACTTTGTGTTCCTATTTACACAGCCTGGGCCGTGTAGAAACACCCAATTATTTTTTCAGCACGCGCACAGAACGGGCAGCTAGTAAACCGAGAGGAGAATTTCACACAAAGTGCATCATCTTATAATCACTTACAGTGAGATTACATTTAAGTGTTAACAGAGTCCTCAAACAAATGTGCCTTTTTCAGCTGACTCAGCTGCAGTTCCTTATTTGCATTATCAACTGATCGACACCGTTGAGGTGTTTCCCCAACTAATCCAGACAGAACTCTCTTCGGAACAATGTTCTCACTCTGGGAGGTCACTAACCTAACAGCAGGACATGGCATGCGCAGATTAGGAGATCTCACTTAACCTGTCTCGCCTCTCTCTATACAGGTAAAATGCTTTCTTTATCCCTTGCCACCCCCAGCCCCTAGACACATATTCTGCCTTATATGCCCTCTTCCTACCACCGTCATCACTGTTCCTGCACTTATTTCCCTGACAGCAGCACTGTCACTCTGATCACATTACCCAAACACCAACTCACCCCAGGAACACAATTGCCTGATTGTGATACTTTACATTTGTGGGTGGATTAGCACGCTATAAAGAAAACATGCTAACCGCTGAATGCAAATGTTTGTGCCAACCACAGAGATCTAACCATGTTGAATAAACAAATGTCAACCCTTGCTTAAGAGATAGTAGATAATGTAGGCGTCTACCCGGGCTACTGTACGGCATACAATAGTGGACATTTCTGTTCCTTTCTGACAACGTCTAAACAAATGAGCAGTGGAAGATAGTAATGCATTGTGTGCCTGCTTTTCAAAGTAGTAATTGGAAACCAGGACCCCTCGCAGCACGGACAAAGGCAGTCCCTTAGGAGTCCAGTTTAGTTTTGTTTTCAGCAACACTGTGAAATAGCCAATAAACTATGAGCACTGAGGCCTGCAGTGAGGCAGCCATGACGGTCCCTCCCACAGGGGAGGGGGGGGAGGGGTGGGAATGCCTAACAAATACTCTTCTGTAACCCCCCCCCCACCCTGTGACCCCAAACGGGACCTTTAGCCCCTGACCTGTAGCAAGGCCACAGCTGCAGAGAAAAGTAAAATATAGAGCATTGCGATTCTGAGGCCCCCGGCTGACCGATTCCCAACTGAGCACCAAGCTATTTACAAGTAGTCATTTTTAGGGATGTGGGAAAATTAGCAACGTTGTGTTAAACTGGACCCCAGTCAAACCTGCCTTTGTCGGCCCCGAATACCAGAAAAGAATAATCTATGAAGAAGTGCATTATATCGTATATATTCCACCAAACATGTTTCAAGTCTTGGTTTAAGTGTAACCACCATTCTATGCTGCAAGCGCTTTGTATGTTTTTAGTTTTACTTCCGTCTGTCATATCCATAACCAACAAAGTTGCTGAAGTTCATTTATATTCTCATTGAAAATCATCTGTACTAAAACAATATGTACTGTATATATGTCTACAATGAAACATCTACTAGTTACCTACGTAACTAGGCACGGACTAGTTCCCATAAAGGGTTTCCACACAGGTTGGTCCAGCCAGACACACAGCAACAGCGACCCAAAAAGCAATGCGGTCTTGTAAACAAACTCTTGATTACGTCAGCCGTGCGCTACCCAAGCATCAGCATGCGTACAGACCCACAATGCGGATGCTATTGCTCAAACAGCCTTCTACGTTGAGAGAGGAGAGGTCTTTGTTTCAGGAGGTGGGCTTGTCTCTCACGTGCTGAAAACACACTGCTGTTGTTTCAGCCCTCTAAACTGTGATAAGAACCACGAGGTCATTCTGGTTTCTAATGAAGCTGACGACATGTAAGATGTATTGACGCGGGGGAAGAACAACGTGCTTGTTTGAATCTTTGCGATGTAGACTTAAGTTAGCCTAGCTATTGCTGAAACAAGTTCCACCTTTACATGCCCAGTCAAGCTTGTGACCCACGATTTTACACCCTAAAACATAAAATAAATGAAGAAACAGAGTTCCATGGCCGCACACACTTAAACAACTCCAGCAATCGCCAACGCCACAAGACCACCAGACAGGACGGCCTGCTTTTGGAGCCCTGGGAACAACAGGAACCCCCGTTCTCTTACCCAGCACGCTAAGGGTGGCGTTGGCAGAGGTGGTGCCGGCCGTGTTCTTGGCGGTACAGCTGTATACGCCCATGTCTTCGGCCTTGACGTCCGTGATGAAGAAGACGTCGTCGTCTGGCATGACGTGCATGCGCCGCTCGCGGGCAGCCGGGAAGTCCGTGCCCCCGTCCTTCTGCCAGGCGATCTGGGGGGCCGGGTGGCCCTTGGCCGCACACTCTAGCCTTGCCGTGTGGCCCGTACGGATGGTGATGTCACTGGGGGTCTTCACAAAGGACGGCAGCACTGTGGGAATGGATGTATCAAGTCAGTCTGGCGTATGATAGGCTGGTCTTGGCAGCACCAGCACACACACGCACATATATACACACACACACACACACATATATACTTACATACATATACATATATACACACACAATATATACTTACATACATACATATACACACACAATATATACTTACATACATACATATACACATACATATATATACATACACATATATATATACATATACATATATACACATATATATATACACACATATATATATACATA
>JAODLL010064158.1:5175-17522 GCA_026546735.1 Forbesichthys agassizii
CTGGTGGATGCTGTATCTCCAGGGATGTGAGCCTGGTGGATGCTGTATCTCCAGGGATGTGAGCCTGGTGGATGCTGTATCTCCAGGGATGTGAGCCTGGTGGATGCTGTATCTCCAGGGATGTGAGCCTGGTGGATGCTGTAGCTCCAGGGACAGAGTGAAAATAAATGCATTCAGTATTTCATTTGGTTGCAGAGGTGTTGAAGCACTATGCAGAACAGAACGTCTGCGACATGACAAGAATGCGCTGTCTCAAGTCTCAAAAGCGCTATTGTGTATTCTATTGTATATTCACAGTTTTCAATTCAACACAGGTTATCAGACATCTTGCTGGCAGAGATAATCCCTGTGCACATAACTGTAGGGATGAGAAACGTGTGCCGTTAAGTAAAGCAGTTAAACTGTGTTTGATGAAGACTTTAGGTCAGCTTTTTGTACAACATTAGGAAAGTGGAGGTTTGTATTTGCATGTTGTTGCATGATGGCAAAGTAATTTATGTCTAAACCTTTGTTGACATGGAGGAAAGGGCTAATTCTTGTTTTGTTTTCAGAAGCAGATTTGTAGCCAAATACAGTATCGGACTAGGAACACTCAATAGAACGCCGTTCAATTATACTGAATCAGCCCATTAAAAATGTAAATCTAGGACACACACCACATCAATTCTTCACAAGTATTAATTATTTAATTAATGAAGCACCAAGAACAGTGAAAAAACGAAATTATATCTTGACATTTCGAGATATAATTTTATTTATGTAATAAAGACTATTCATTAAAAATGAGGCCTTGTGAGTCTTTGGAATAAATTATGGATTACTTTATATAATTATAAACACAATAACGAACAGAGGGGAATGTAGGTCTAATGAGATGGAAACACCCTTATTTCATATATGTTACATGATTATTCAAACATGTTTAAATGTGCACGTTTATCACTTATGCATGAACACACATTTAAGAATAAACTATAGATTGTAACTACTAACCTGACATAGCCAGAATGTTATAGTGCTTTGAAGTTTTAGTCAAATTATATTGTTTGTTGAGAAGAAGGTATTATTGTAAATAATAACCGTATCTTTTAACAGTGTGTATTCAAAACATACTCACCTCCATATTTCGGTGTAGCAGAGCTTCCAGAGAGAGGGCTTTGGCTAGGTTTTTAATTCTTAATGCTCTGCACCTTGGACATATTGGGAGCAATGCTGGAGGATGTTACTGTATCTGAGCTATTTCTCCTGGTGTAGGATAACAACGATGAGAACGATAACAAATCTCCTCCAACTATAATTTACAGAAGTGTGACATCTAATACCACACAGATATACGATCTGGCTTTAGTTCCGTTTTGAAATAGATACAAACTAATTATGATATACATAATGGCTATTATTACCCACGCAAGCTGTTTCATTGCAGTGGCAGACATTTTCTTTTTCCATTTCAATCTCGTTACAGATGTACATTAACGTGGCAAAACAAACGCAGAACAAACGTGTCACATTTTTGACTACAGGGAGGTAATAGTGAGCCCTCACTCTGTCACAGGGGATAGCAATGACTCTACCAACTGCCGAATATCAGCGCGTTGTTCTTTTTAAACAACTCTGCCTCATTTGCCCTTTCATTGTCTGTGTCTGCGGCGATGGTCCATATAAGACACTTTGAAGGCACCGCCGGAGAGAATCGAAATAGTCAGGTTCCAGCAGATGGCACTTTTCACTGTTCACGGCTTTTCACCCTTTACGTAGACGACACATCATTCCATGTCAATGGGGGAGGTCCACAGAATTCACCATCATTTTGCCCATTATTTCTCTCTTGAGGCGTTCATGGGTATTTTGAGTATATTACATGCATTCATATTACGTACATAAGTACCTATGATCAATCAGAGGCCAAAACGGGGTTTCTGAAGCAAACTGATTTGTGGGAAATTACTTTGTTCCAGGCCATGCACGGTAGATTTAGCGGTCTGGGCACTACCTAGGTCAGCCTCCTCAGTTGCTGTTGGTGACACGCCCACTTAAGAGACCGGAAACGTTCCATGGCTTCGCCCATTAAAATGAAGTACAGTGCTCCGTCTTGCTTATTCACAGACCTTTACTTTTCTGTTCTTCTACACAGGTACCTTTACTTTGAATACAACGAGATTCGGGAGGTGGCCCCGGGGACTCTGGACCCCATGCCCTCACTGCAGCTCTTGTTCCTCAACGCCAACCTGCTGCAGAGCCTGCCCCCGGGCCTGTTCTCTCGGGTGAGGCTCTCCCGGCTCAACCTGCGGAACAACCACTTCCTCCACCTGCCTGTAGAGGGCGTGCTAGAGCACCTGACGGGGCTGGTCAAGGTGAGAGGCCGCCGATTGACAAAGTGCCACATCCCTAGTCTCGCAGAGCAACTACCTAACTCAATGACCAAGTTGGACATTAAACTTACAATGAGGAATTGTGAGACTTGTGAGTAGGGCTGCACGATTAACCAAAAAGTAACCGAAACCTAAATTCAGAACATCTAACCGACATAAATTCCCTATGTCGGCTTTCTCTATTTAACAAAAATCCTGTTCAATGAAGCGTGGCGTAAATAGGTGGACATGTGGTTTACAGATAAGCCTATTTGTCGAGACCCGGACACTCGTGACAATCCCAGGCACGCTGCCTCCCTTCATGGTAACTTCTAAGCTAAAGCGACGTCAAGTCAACTCTTTCAATGAGACATTCCTTCGGAAATAACATTTCTGGAATAATGGTTCTAAAATATGACAGTACACAAAAATGTCTATAATTAGTAGTAGTATTATGAAATTCCAATTGCATACGTGAATGATAAACATAGCTGCCTATACAGGATAATACAGCAGGGTAAGTCAACCTTAGCCTGTCAATTTCTTTTCCTTTAAGCTAATACTTATGACTCCATGTATCTTTAATTATTGAATGTTTTAGCCCATTGCTAGCACCACTGAAGTATCATCCTTTTACGTTTTTACAAAACCTGCTGAATACTACTGCTAGTAACTGCGTGTGTATTCCTTATTCATAGTTCTATGGTGCATTCATGTAACTCTGCCTGTCTAGTCGGCTGAATGGAAGCATCCTGCAGCAGAACTCAAACTAAAGCAAAACAGAGGCAACAAAAAGTTCATTAGATCATAATCGAAGTACGAAGGTTCAATTAATCGTGATTTAGATTTTAGGTCAGATCGTGCAGCCCTACTCGTGACAATGCGAACAGCCAATGAAATCAATAGTGCCACTTCCTGAAAGTGCTGTTGTGGAGCTTACAGGGATCTCTGTATCAGACGCTAAGTTAAGACAGCACCCCGAGCAACATGGCTCTGCAGCTGTATTCATAAGCGTCATGTTATTAGGATTTCACCATATCTGGTCCTACCCCATTTAACACCTTTGAAAGTGTAGTTTTTTATTTATTTATTCCACCTACATTATGTCTGTCAGTAATTAAGTTACAAGTATAAAATATCACAGTAAATACTATATTTGTTCATTTGTGCCCTGTTACATAACAGGCTAAATGTTGTGATTAGCTTAGATTGCTGTTAATTGTATTAATGTTATTAATTTTGCATTTATTTTTAAAACCCCATTTTACGGACCTGAAGGACTAATTCTAGCATAATGAGAAACCACAGGGTGTGACCTATTTAAACAGCACATTGAGGACAGATTCACTATTGTTTCCCACCAGTCTATACGCCCCCTTAGCCCTTCTTAGCAGGTTTAATGTACCAGCCTGGTCTTAAGTGAGCCAGGTCAGAGATGGGGAGGGGGGGCGTGCTGGGTGTGTGAAATTAACCTGAAAGTTAACATGAATATTAGACGCACTTTCTCTAATGGCGAGAACAGAGGGGAATGACAATGATGGTCGTTTACTAGCTTGAGTAATGATGTAGAGATGTATTTTGGCCATTCCCGTTTAAACATCTGTCAGACTACGGGCCTAGGGCTAAGGCAAATTAAAAGTCAATTTCAAAACAACCTTGGAGCTTTTTCCCTTTTAAACAGACTGATGCCATTACTGTCATGGAACTCCAGTTGTGCCATGGTTAAAACCTACATTATCTAGCTAAATGTGTACAATGATACTAGCATCACCAGTGATTCACACTCAGGCTACCGTTTTAATTAATTCATGTATTGATTCTTGGCACTGCAACTTTGGATAAAAGCAAGAACTAAATCAAGGCTATTATCCTTAATAATCACAATTCTTGTCAACCTAATGCTGTTTTTACATACTATATTTACATTACACTGACTGTAAAATGTAATTACCTGGCCATGCACTTAGCACATAACTTAAGATGTTTTGATGACTTGGAAGTTTAGGAGATGAAGTACTGCAGTTTTCCATGTATTTGGAGGCCTGTGTAAAGATCCTATTTATGCTAAGCAAACGTCCCATATTTCCTCATTTGAAATGGACAGCGCTAACGCGCAAAACTTAATTTTAGCGTCGCTGCCGATGATAGATTACAAACACAGAGACGGCGCCCTTTTTCACCAGCAGAATGTGACTGCTAATAATAAACCCCCCGCACTTGTTTACAATTCCCATGGGCGCTGGAAGGGAGGTCCGCTCACGTGGTTGCCATGGTCGCGCTGACAGCAGTGCCAGACAGAATGAAGCGAATCCAGAGGTGGCAGAACGTACGGGGGGGATGGGGAGGAGGGGCCTGAATGACCAATCAACGGGGAGGTCCACATATTTCACCAAAACATTGCCCATTATGTCTCTCGGGGGCGTTAATGGGTATTTGGAGGACATTACATGAATTACCTGCCTACGATCAATCTGAGGCCACAACGGTATTTCTGCAGCCAAATGTTGTGGGGTAAATTGGGTTTATTTCAGGCCATGCCTGGTAGATGTAGCTGCCTCAGCGCTGCAACAGTAGGCCTGCAGACACTCAGTCTCCTCAGCCAGATGTCACCGGAGACGCCCACCCACCACGGCCACTTTGGAGAACCGGAGAAGTTCCATTTTCGCTCACATAGAAATCTTTGTTTTATCCCATATTTCACCCAACCACGTTGGTTGCTATGGTTGCACACCTGATGGCTGTGTCTCTCCAGGTGGATCTGCAGCAGAACCCCTGGGAGTGCGGCTGCTCGGCGGCCCCGATGAAGCGCTGGCTGGAGGGCCTGAGTGCCGTGGTAGTGGTGGGGGAGGTTGTGTGCCACGGCCCCGGGGAGGCGGACGGCGCCGACCTGCGCTCGCTCTCCCCCGATCGCCTCTGCCCCGAGCTGGGGGCGGGGCCTTTCCCCGGGTCCCCCGACCGCCAGACGCCCACTGCCACCGCCGGCAGCTCCAACACTGCCGCCCCGGCCCCGGAGCCAGGGGGCCCGGCCCCCGCCGCGGGCCGTGACTCCATCCCGCTGTCGGTGCTGGTGCTCAGCCTGCTGGTGCTCCTGGTGGCAGCGTTCTTCGCCGCTGCGGCGCTGGTGGCGTACGCGCTCCGGCGCCGCCGCGACAAGCTGCCCTTCCGCCGGCAGGGCGAGGCGGGCCTGGCCGGCATCCACATGGAGTGCGGCATCTTCACGGAGCAAGCGCACCACCACCAACACCACCTTCACCACCACCAACACGGGCTGCCAGGCACACCGGCGCCGGCCCCGCCCGAGCACACGCACGTCTACGACACCATCCTGGCCCCAACGGGCCCCCGCTCGTCCCCCGGCAAAGACGATCTGACGCCACCAGAGCCGGACGCCGCCGCCACCACGCGGTTTTCCCCGCCGCCGCCCGCACGTGGCGCAGACGCCGGCTACCGCGCGGCCGGCGACGAGGAGCGGGAGTGGGCCCTGGAGGTCTCCTCTGCGACATCGGCAGGGCTCCTGGCCGGGCTGCCGCCGCATGGCAACGGCGTCCTCTGCCCCACGGTCATCGACAGCCAAGGCCCCACGCCTACGGTGGAGCCGGTGGGCTGCCTCTTCAGGATCCCCGGCCCAGACCTCCACCAGCTGCCGGGCCGGTACACGCGGCCCCCGCCACGATACCCGCACCCGGCGCTCCCTGGCAAGCCGGGTGGTGTGACGGGCGTCGCCAGTAGCATCCAGGGCCCGCTGCGGGACCTCCCGGCGGCGGGGACGGCAGCCAGGCTGAGAGCAACACCGGACTACATGGAGGTCCTGGATCGCTCCTACCAGTTCTGATGACCCTGCAGCTCCTCCTCCTCCTGTGGTGATGACTCATCTGGTACCGCTTGCAACGGTACGGCCGACAGGCTTCCATGGCTACAGGAGGGAGGGGGCGGGGCGGGAAGCAGGACTACATAACCAGTGTGTTTATGCCTAGATAATGAGCTGAGGTCAGTTCTGTATTCTCCCAACTATTGGCTTTCAGGACAGGATTAGGCAACGATGAGCTGTTCCCACTCGCTCTCTCCGCCTGCAGGCAGAACTTCTGCAGCTACAGGATTCTTGTTTTTCATCCTTGATAGCTCTCGGTGGTACCATGGAGAGGCCAGGGCTTTTCTTCTGCTCCCTGTGCCACTATGAGAGAGAGAGAGGTGGAGAGGGAGAGACAATGCGGTGGGCTTAGTGCTATTATCTCTCTTTTAAAATCTTCCCTGAGTGGTACAACAACCACCAGCCTCGCCGGCCAAACACGACACTACACCCAACAGAGAAGCCGGTGCGATGGGAATGGGCAGGCCCAGACGGAATGACAGACATATGGACAGATGGACAGACGGTGAAGTGACTGAGATGAGAGAGACGCACGGAGGTGAACGAACACCAAGTGCCTTAGCAACAGCCAGCAGTGTGGTTAATGCTTATTTTTCTATGAATACAGATCTATTTATCTAAAGAGGTTTGACTACTAACAGATGGGATGGCGATGGACAATTGAGACTTTAACACCGACCAGTTAAAAAAAAAAAACTAATCGCATTCCCTGGATGAGCCAAAAATGATAATAATGATAATAATAATAAATAATAATAATAATAATAATAATACAAAATATAATAATTCATAATAATGATAATAATGTACCCAGGAGAACACTGAAGGTGCTTGTATGCATTTCAGTTCACATTCATCTCATCCAGTTTCTTCATTTGTTAGCCAGAATGGAGTTAAATCTTTACAGGGCTACATGAAGCATGGCTTCCTGGCTAATCCAGGAGCTGTTGGCTGCGGTGTGAAACGGATCTGGGCTCTGCGTGCGCTGGTACAGTGGGGAAGGGTTGTGGAGACACACATTAAAGGCAGTGCGGGGGGGATGTACTCTGTGTAACAGGTTGTCCTCTGGGTTTGCTCTTCAACACAGACTTGTTGGCGGCACCAAGACACGCTCCTGCATTTTTCTTCACCAGACAAAAGCATTGATTTTCACGATTTCTCAGAGGAACGTTAAGCGATGAAAAAGACGATAATCAGGATACAAAATTGTTTTTGTTTTGTTTTTTTTTTCAAAAAAGAAAAACGAAAAAAAAAAAAAAAGAAATTAAAGACACTTCTATCCGATATCGATTATTATCTTTTACGGAGGTACCTTTTTCTGCTTTCATCTCCTACTGATATTAGAGGCAATTGTGAATATATTTATTCTTAGTTTTTGCGTGTTGCAGCTCTCCTGTATGGGATGTTATATTAATGTATAGGACGATTCTGCATCTGGTTCTGCCTTCCTAATGCCGACCCAAAAATCCAATAAAGGGTACTTAGATAAAAAAAGAAACTTTCGGCTGACTGCGATTGTGTGAAAACTTTGTGTGCAACACGCACACCAGCTAACACGCACGCCAACACACACCCCAACGCAAACACGTGTCACATGCACATATGCAACAAGACCCCCTAAAGCCCGCCACTGTCTTGATGGGGCATGACGGCAGCAGTTTGAGGGGCTGTAAACCCTGTGAGCAGGTCTGCACACCGTTTCACTGCCGTAAAGATCAGATGCGGCTTGAGCAGCGCTGGGCGCCCGTAGCGTTCTCCATGCTGAGAAACAGACAGACTGTCAATGCCATCTGTTTGTAAAACATGAACATGGAGCTGATAACAGGAGTATCATTCATTAAATAATGAATTCATTTATTTATTGACGTTTTACCATCTCAACTTCTCTTCCTTGCTTCCTTGCTTCCTTCCTTCCTTTATCTGTCTTGTTCTCTGCTGGCCTACTTCAGCTGTTCTGCTCTCTCTCTCTCTGGTGACCTCACGGGCGAGCAACGGCTCCCCTAAATGCCGTTCATCATCACACATGTAGATAGTCAGCACAGCTGAGCCTGTCTCCTGTGTACATGTGTGTCTTAATGTGTGTGTGTGTGTCTTAATGTGTGTGTGTCTTAATGTATGTGTGTGTGTGTCTTAATGTGTGTGTGTCTCAAGCGACTGAAGGGTGCATGTCTGTGTTTCTTAATTAAGAAAGGAGTGCATGTGCGTGCGTGTGTGCTTGTGTTTGAAAGATGGTGCATGAAAGGAGCGTCCCCACCCACTGCCTGAGTCCAGCGTTAATCCTCTAAACTGTGTAGTCCACTCAGGCCACATCAGGCCCATTGTGCCTTCACACAAAGAGCTGCAGTTAAAACTAAACGCCAGTAAAGGCGGAACACAACCCATTAATTAGAGCATCACACTCCTTTTTTTGCGAGACGCTCTCCTCTACCTAAGTCCCCTCTTTGTCATACATACCTTTTCGTTACTTTGTACCTTCCACTTGCGTGGCTATAGATTTCACAGCGCTAGAGCAGCTAGCTTGATGTGTTGTTAGCCTGAAAGTGTGTGAGCGAGCGCACACTTGCTTGTACTGCTTGGCGTGCGTGAGGCTGTGCATTTGACTATCTGACAGCCCTGCTACGGTTCATGAGTTTGGGTCTTGTCAGAAATATCCTGTGGCTGGGTTTGGGGGGTGGGGTGGGTGTGGCATGGCAAATCATTCATTTCTCTGCATTGAGGATGAAAGAGTCTTTAGACTTCAGATGCTGGCGGGCCTCTGGGGCTCATGGGCTGGCTCCCTGGCGGTCTGCTGTCATGTCGTTTGTTCTTTGCAAAGCTCTCCAGCTATGGTAGTGCAGAGGTGGCTGGGCCCGCTATGATGCCGGACAATTAGCCTGATTAAAAGAGCGTCATTATGAATGATACGTTAAAGTGGTGCGACTTCAAATTACCGGATTTGTGTGCGTGTGTGTGTGTGTTTGCGTGCATGTGTAACAATGGCCAGCAGGTAGCTGTGCAGTAAGTTAATCCTCACTCTCCAATACCTCATAGGACGCTCTGGCGATGCAGGTTAGGGCCCATGGGTTTTTAGCCTGCCTTGTAGAGTGTCTGTTCTATGCGTGGAAGATCAGGGTTCGATTTCCCGTGGGGGACAGACGATCTCTGTCATGCGTGTGCGTGTACACGGTTGACAGTTGTCTTTATGTGTGCATAAATTATGCCCTGTGTGCATGTATTAATGAATATAAGATGTGAAAGATTGTGTTTGTGCATATTAGCCTGTGAGAGTATGTGTTTGTGTCTGTTTGTATGAGTACGGTGTGTGTGTGTGGCCACACAACATCAGATCCTTTCTGCATAAACATGGGGTATCAAAAATGCCCATTTTGGCACAGTTTGATGTTGGGGAGAAGAGATTGGACTTAAAAGTCACGCTGTATAGCTGCCGAAGCTTTGGTGTTTGAGCATGACAAATAGTGAGGTTGGGACGGCCCTCACAACCCCCCCCCCCCCACACACACACACACACACACACACACACACACACACACAGTATATCTGTTTTGCCAGCAAGGCAAAGCCCACACTCGCTGACCACAAAAACACAAATGCACACACAAACAAACAAATCTGTATCAATATGTACCCCGCCCTGTACATACAAATGTGTTTAAAGACACAAACACACTGAACCATTGCAGTGCCATTATGGTGCTGGATTGTGGCTCTGCATTGCAGCAATCTGCTCTTATGTACACACGCACGCACACACACACACACACACACACACACAGAGACAGACAGACAATCCCCTGCTCTCAATGGTAAACCATCACTCGGTGCGTGCACACCAACTGAATGCAACCAAAGAGAGAGAGAGAGAGAGAGAGAGATAGAGAGAGAGAGAGAGAGAGAGAGTGGGTGCTGTGATACAGAAGGTTGGAAAGAATGGAAAGATAAGCATAGGGAAAAAGATTTGAGGGAGTGAATCTGAGGAGAGGCGAGATTAGGGAAGATCAGTGCGGCTGCAGGACTTGTTAATTTATGTGTGTGTCACCGAGCGAGAGGGAGAGAGATTGACAGCATGAGATAGAGACATCGGGCTGCGTCTGAATGAGGAAGGAGAAGACAGGCGTAAGGAAAACAGTATTTATGTGTCAGCGTGTGTGCATGAAAGCGCAACATACAGTGCAATATTTGCCACCATGAACGTGTTCTTTTGTGGCGGCTGGCTTGACAAGCAACGCCTCCCACATTATCCTTGTGGGGGGAAAAAAACACACTGAATTATGCGAGAGCGGTAAACAGTTTTGTCCCGGAGATAAAGCCTCACACTCCATCCGCTGTTAACGTTATGATGCTTGTTTACAGTTTCTGTGAAACAAAATGGCGGATTAGGGCGGCCTGTTTGCCTACGCGTTGTTACAGTAATCCGATACGTGTCGCTTAGGTTGTCATATTGCCGTTTCAGTAAACCAGCGTGCAAACACTAAGATGGCAGAGAGTAGAGAGCCCGTTTTGACATGGAAGACACCACATTACCATAGGCAATGAGTATTGTGCGTGCGTGTGTGTGTGTGTGTGTGTGTGTGTGCGCGTGCGTGTGTGTGTGTGCACGTGTGAGACAACAGAAAAAGGGAGAGAGAGAGAGAGAGAGAGAGAGAGAGGGAATCGTTTGAGACAATTGTAGGTGTTGTTCGCCTAAGCAGAGGAACAAATGGACTGATAGCGTGTGCGTGCGCTAGAGGGGCAGGCCAATCAGTGTCCCCCACAGAAGCAGGTGCGAGGCAGGTACGATCCAATCACAGCTCCTCATTTGTAACCTTGTCGTCGCCATGGAGAGTCATGTCCGCCCCTCCATCAGGAAACCAAGGGCGTTCCACGGAGTGTAGGGGTGTTGGATTGGGGGGGGGGTTACAGCCTACCTGCCCATGGCGATCCCATCTCCACGGTGGAGGGCGTGCTTGTGCGTGTGATGCAGAGGTGCGTGTGTGTGTGCTTCTGTTTAGCATCTCTGAAGATCTGATTTTAAGTGTGTGTTTGTGTGTGCATGTGTGTGTGTACCTGTGCAAGTCTTAGTTTAATTGGTTATTTTGGCATACAGTAAGTGCATTTATCTGGTTAGACCTGTGTGTGTGTGCGAGCGTGCGTGTGTGCGTGCATGTGTGTGTGTGTGTGTGTAGGGACGTGGGGAAGGGACTGGGCTGTTTATGTTTAAACACATGGGCAAACAGCCACACAGCCCAGATGTGCACCAGCAGGAATCAGAGCCCTTCCCTGCACACGGTCCCCTGGACCATGGCAGAATAAAAGCCCTACATCAAATCCATTATGTTTAATTCCCTAAATCCATAAAACCTCAGTGCTCTTAATCCTCCCCTCTTCTCGTTCTCAGAGAACCTGGCCTGCACTTCACTGGCAGCGAGAGAAGGCAGGAGCTGCCACAGCTCACTTCTGCATCCTCATCGTACGGGTTTACCCATGACAACCTCCTCCTGCATGGGCTGGGTTGTCTGGGGGCGTTTCTTACAATGGGAGGCAGGAGTACCAGTGAGAGTGTTGTTATTATGCTAAAGATGCTAAATCCATCTTTTTTTATTATTATCTATTTATAATATATCCATCCATCTTCATCCACTTATCCGTAGTCGGGTCGCGGGGGCAGCAGCTCCATCAGGGGACCCCAAACTTCTCTTTTCTGAGCCACATTAGCAAACTCTGACTGGGATATCCCGAGGCGTTCCCAGGCCAGTGTGGAGATATAATCTCTCCACCTAGTCATCGGTCTTCCCCGAGGCCTCTTCCCAGCTGGACGTGCCTGGAACACCTCCCAAGGGAGGCGCCCAGGGGGCATCCTTACTACATGCCTGTACCACCTCAACTGGCTTCTTTCGACGCGAAGGAGCAGCGGCTCTACTCTGAGTTTCTCACGGATAGCTGAGCTTCTCACCCTATCTCTAAGGAAGACGCCAGCCACCCTCCTGAGAAAACATACTGTATTTTGGGTGCTTGTACCAGTGATCTTGTTCTTTCAGGCATGACCCACCCTTCATGACCATGGGTGAGGGTAGGAACGAAAATTGAGAAATTGAGAAAATATAAAATAAAATATAAATAAATAAATAAATAAATAATTAAAAAAATTTAAA
>JAODLL010064179.1:0-17519 GCA_026546735.1 Forbesichthys agassizii
CCTGAAGACCTCCAGACCCCCAGAATAACACCTGGTGACCTCCAGACACGTAGAATAACACCTGAAGACCTCCAGACCCTCTGCTGGGTCGAGAGAGAGACAAAATCCTTTGACAGAACACACACACAAACACACACAAACACACAAACACACACACCCACACACACTCCCATTCACTCTCAAAGAGAGACCATTAGGTAAAAGCCCAGTCCTGTGGAGACTCATTCATACAGGCAGCCTGCGGGAAGCCTGCTCTTAAAGAAGCCACGGTTGCAGCCTGGAGCCACACAGCAAGGACCCACTGTATCTACAACACACGTTGCAGCTCCTGGTGGGAGAACCCTGCCATACAAATGCTCCACGCTCGCTGTGAGTAAACGTACTTGTGTGCTCACTGGGTCACAGTTAATATTGAGTTTAGCGCTCGGCGGGAGCATTTCCTCGTTGTCGTGACGGGCCTGTGCATGACTCATGGTGCAGTCGGGGTTGTTTGTTACTGAGGCAGACTGTGCTACCATTGAGCACACCTGCTTAACAAAACGTCACAGGACGGGGTCATTTGGCCTCACAGCACCCCCTGCCTTTTCCCCCACCGGCGGGATAAGCTATCTGACACTGACGCGACTGCCAGATATGAAATATGCCTCCCAGAGACGGCCGTCTCCACTGCCGTTTACCTGGGCTCCTGCGGCAGGATGCTTCAGCTTGATCGGTGGTGACAGGCTGGAAATGAGATGTACGGTGGAATCAAACCGCACACGTTAGCGCAACACATTCCGGCGCAAGGGAATGTCATTGTTATTCTGCGGGGATAGAAGACCGAGCCCCCACCTCAAAGCCCTTGAAAGCTTTGTTTTTCTCTCCTCCTTTCCCTCCAGCTTTTATCTGCCCGATCCATATGGCTGCTGGTATAGCTCTGGCGTTCAGAGGGGGGTGCACATGCTTTAGAAGAGCTGTGCACCCCTCCAGCGCAGGTGACACAATCCTGAACCAGGAACCAGGAGCACTGCGCTCAGCTGAGGAAAATGACGGTTTCCTGCTTCATGCCCGCTTAAAGTGTCTGTGATGCTGTGTTTGATTAACATGCTTGCCTTGCTACAGGCACACAATTAAAAGGGCATAAACAAGGAATTCGAGTCAGAGAAACCGAGATATTTTACAAAACTGATGGCTGCAAGATCAAAACCCTGGCTACAACGGTGGGTGGTGCTAAAATACTGTCCAGTTTGGTAATGGAGTACTTCACCCTAAAACAATAATGGCTGCATCAATTACTCACCCTCCACAGACTGGAATGCTGGAAGGAAAAGATAAGAGGAAAAGAGATATTTTATATTGAGGTTGTTTTTCTTCCCTTAAGGCCAAAAGCCCTGCTGCAACGTCACTGATCCTGAGCTGTAGAGCCTTGGCCTGAGGTGATGGCTTTCCCCAGGGTCCAGGGACAAAGATACAGTTCCTGATCACACCTTTTTATTTATTTTTTATATTTTATATATTTAACCTTTATTTAACCAGGCAAATGTCGCTGAGATTAAAATCTATTTTTCAGGAGAGACCTGGACAAGAAGTATTTTAAAAAGCATACATGACATGAACATTAGTTATACATACAATAATATATACATAAAAGCCTCATAAGTTTACTGAGTAGATCAAATAAACTTCTATTAACAACCACAATGTCCAACAGTCCTTAGCTCCATATCTGATAGAATTGATAACACGTTTTGAAGAACATTCAAGGCGGCGGGGGCAGGAAACAAGATATGTTTAGCCCAACTCTGTACGAACACGAGGAACAGACAATTGCAACAGATCCTTCGAACGTAATCCATAATGGCTTTAAACTTGTAATTATAAAAGTAGGTAAGTTAGTAAGTAAATGTCCTATATAAAACATAACCAATGGGTACACCTTTGTAACACAAACAGTGCTGGGAAGGGTTAGGATGTGAATACCTGTTTATTGTTTGTTATTAACCTGATCCTATTAAAGGTATACTGTCTTTTACCTGTATGTGTTTCTCACTGGATAACAACCTGATCTTATTAAAGCATATGCTATAACGCCAGTGTTTCTGTTTTTAAAAGAGAAGGCATAATGATTGTGAATTAAATATAATTTGATAAAATTACAAGCCTCAATTGCTGATGTTGTGTCATGAGCCACATACCAAGTGAAGCAATTGCAATCCAAGCTGCAAAGACTTAGATTCAGCTAGTACTTGCAAAGGGCTTTTCTCAGTGGTGCAGTGAATCAATGTTAGGGCCATGCCGACTTAAATTGAGTTCTACCCACTGCGAACCCACGAACCTGCAACGATGAAAAATGAATAACCCGTGGAAGTACCCCGCAGTTCATAGAATGGCCACTTGAGGCTGGCTGCAAAAGGGAGTCAATGCCCTTAGACTCCAATGTTAAAATGTCCAACTTTACAAGACAAATAAACATGTTTACAGCCTGGTTCAAAGATCTGTGTTGGTATCTATAGCTAGTCTCCATGTTTATAACCACTGTAGCGGGGGTGAATTTTGTATAACTTAAAATATATTAGCTATACATGTATCCCATTATATTGAATAGGGGGTTTTACAGGCGGAGTGAGGTACTGCAAAGAGATGGCAATTGCCAAGGCCTGCTCACTTCCATACTATATGCCTCATCTACTAACGTGTTAATGCCTGTTTTAGGCGTAATTTCGTTGCACTTTGTGCCTAAAAACATTGTATGTACAAACAGCACACACGTGGCTAAAACGCTATTCTGACTGCTGAAAAAACCCATCGCAAATTGCTCTTTCCTATTCATGCATAATGCATTCATGGGAGGGTCGAGGGGAGATTGGGAGAGTCGCGCAAGGAGAGAGTGATTACAATGAATGAAAACTGCGGTGTAACGCGCAAGTCGGTTTTGCGATGAAAATTCTCTGACCGAAAAGCAGGCGTTATCCCAGTTAAGAGTCTTTCTTTGAACGGGGGAAACAAGCGACTGCAAGATTAATCCAAGCAAGACGAATACACATGCCATGGAGAGACGTGCTGAAGGATTTTATTGCTTGTGTGGTGGTAAAATAAATGTTTATGCCACTTCTTTCATTTAAATTATCACTCAAAGACAATTATTTTGGGGTAGAATTACGTCCGTTATCTTCAGGTTTGAGATACATATAGACAAGACTATTTATAAGTAGGTCTCCTTCATGATTGTTAAATTTCTCTGGGTCTGCTGTTTTATTGCAATTTACGGATATGTCTGGAGCATAGGCCAGACTATAGAGGGCGGGGCCAAACGCAGATAACGTGATCAGTCGCAAATTGTACATTTAACATAAAATGCGGTGGCACAGCGCTGTGGTCACATTTACCTTGCCCTGGCTAAAAAACTATTAAGTTGCTTGTATTGAAACAATAAAGTTGTGGTTATAAATACTTTTGTAAATTACTTTTATAAAAAATGTGGTGATGAGATGATAAAATATAGTGTAGAGATAGTAAACTGTTCTCTGCCACTTTAACAAGTATACATTTGTTGAGAGAGGTTTTCCCTACAGGAGTATTACTACACTTCAAGAAATGGTTAAAGTCATATTGGATTTTTGTTAAACCCTTGGCTCTATACCTGACCTCAATATAAATCCATGCACACATTGATTTGCATATGTCAATGATCCAGGCACATCGTGAGGGTATAGGACGCTATCTATGTATTCTCAGATGGCCGAATGGAGAAGCCAAATCTTACTGGGAGCGCCAAAACCATCAATGTAATTACTGAGTTGGCTGAACCATATTTGTTGCTGTTCCAGTACCTATCTTGCCACAATCACATTGCATGGTTGTTACATAAACACTGAGGGTGAGTATGGAAATGGTAATAACTGTCCTCTCATGCGGTGAATAACTTAACACAGACATCCCCATGTGTTCGGGAGTGTGGTGAATTCATTCAGTAGACGTTTTGACACGGCATAAACGCCTGACATCTGTCACACTGAAGAGGGATCTCTTTAGCTTCTAATTTGGCTTGCCACTATGTTTTTTCTCATATATTTACCCCTCTCCTATTTTAGATGCAGTCTGTCTGCATCTCAGAGTGCCAATTTATGGTGCTAAGCTGCTCCTGTACTACATTGTTTTCCAAAACCGACCGTTGGTCTAACTTTTAATTGACAGCTGCGGTTGAGAATAGTACCGTTCAAACTGCGTGATATAGCCGGTTTCTCCGTTTAAAAATACATTAAAGCATTAGGGGTGATGCTGTGCTGTTTGAGTGACGGCTTTGTCAGGCCAAGGATATGCGGATGCAGGCGGAACTACAGCAGAGGGGCTTCGCTGAGCACGTTCATTAAACTCAACGTCGCTTTAAAAATTACCTGTCCGTCAACATGTTAACTGGACCTGCAGGAATGGGTCCAAGTTGTCTGCAAACACGCACGCACGCACACACACGGAGCAGGTCTTGGTGTGGCGGTTATCCCTAGTAGATGTCAGTAGACCTTCCCGTCCCGAGATAATTCTTCACACTGAGAGAACAGCCAGCCCATCAATCCTCCGACAGGAAAAGCCGTTACACTAAACCTGATCCTAGACTCCACGTTTAAAGACATCAGAGCGGCAGAGCTTTGCCTCGGCATGTGCATGTGCCTGCATGCGTGTGTGTGGGGGACGAGTGTGCGTGCGTGTGTGTGTGTGCGTGAAGGCCAGCGCATGGTCTAGTTGACGGACAACATGTGTGTAGATCTCTGCGTATCATCAAAAGGAAATGGACGCAGAGAATACACTATAAGTCAGGTTTACTATTAAACTAGAACCGGTGGTTTATCGTCTTAGGTTGAACTAAAGCTGTTAAAAGAACAAACAACAGGAGCTTGGATGAAGGTCTCTGGTGTCACTGACAGCAAACAGACCTCGTTCTGGGACGCCTCTTTAACCCTATACTCCACACTCCTGATGTGGTGATAAAAGACTGCCTTTTACGTTAAAAACGCAGCTTGCGCTGTCCGTGGTCCTGAAATGAATCTGCGTGGGTATCGGTTATATATCGCAAGAGAGGTCACAAACGTCATGGCCAGTGTAAACAACTAAATTACACGTTGTTACAGGACAGCACTAATTTTCTGCGTTACTACATCTGCCATTAAAATGTATTGAGTATTGAGCCGACATCTTAATATATTTGTTACCTTTAGGCTACATAAGCTCTCTACTATTGTCTCACCGCGCTCTCACTCTCTCTCTCCCTCCCTCACACACAAGCCACATGCACTGGCGCACGCACAAGCGCGCACACTTTCTCTCCACCCTCTCCTTACCCGTGTCCCTCGGCAGAGGAGCGTGTTCTCCTGTCTGTCAGCATGTCTTCATACCGGCGGCGAGCGGCTGGAACGGACCGACTAGCGCAACGAGACGACCACGAGAGCGCGAACGCAGGTGAGCGGTCCCGTTCAACATCTGTTGCGTAAAGTGCGTTTAACGCGAGAAACCAAGTTGTTGCGCTTAAAAGCAGCTATGTGGCAATCCTGTGTGAGAAGGTGAATTTGCTACGCGTCTTTACAGAAGCTTTCCAGACACAGTTTAGAAATAGGCATTTCTGAAGCCAAGGTGAAAAGCAGTCCGTTAGAAGATCTTTGAAAATCAATGCTTGTGATCGTTGTCTGCATCCACGCGTCCGGTGGATGAAACACTCGAAGGAGATACTGTAGATTACGGTATGTGCGCTTTTTACACGCCACATGCACATGTATGTATATATGTATATGTGCCGTTGCGTCGTCTAACCCACCAGAGTGCTACACTTACGATACACCAAATACTTCGTTTATTCGGGTTTCACGTTAGATTTGTTTTTATCTTAGTAAAATGTATCCACACGCGCAATGGTAGCCGTGTCCGCGGCTATGCCTTAATAACTTTAATGTTAATATGTGCACCAACGTGCCATGCGCGCTGCATATGTTGGCGTCTCATAAATAATTTCAACACAGGCGACGGTTGATGCATAAATCCCGTTACACCATTTATCCTGATTCAATTCAAATTTTCCACTAAACAGATCCACCGAGACATTATATTTTGTATGTTTCTCCTTTAGAATCGCAATTGAACACAGAACAGTGGTTTAATTTGCTGCTTGCGGATTGATTCAAAGTAAAAAATACGCTTTCACGGTAGTATTGACAGTGACGGCGACGTGGCTAACATGTTTTCTCTCATTTAGCCTGTTTCAGTATCTGGCACTGTTTTATTTCACGTTTTATTTCAAACGAAGAGTTTATATAATATGTCAAATTAGAGTAATCCTTCTCATTAGATAACGGGAGTTTGATCTGCAGTCTGTGCGTAAAAGCGCGCATGAAACATCTACAGTATGTATACTGTAAACACATTGAATGGGGCTTCGACTGCTGTAAACAGAACGTGAACGATTGCTTTTCATTGCAGAATAACTGAATATGAAGTGCATGTATATCTCATGTTTTGTCACTAACTGTTAGTCTTGAAATCATGGGACACATATAATAGCATATCTGTGAATATCATGAATCTTATTAGATCTAATCTATTCATCAATATCTAGGAGATCTTGCAATTGTCACCTCTCTCGACTTAAAACTGTTTTTGTTGTTTGTAATGGGCAACATGGCTTTGTAACCTGACTTTATTTCATGTAGTTGTTTCCATTAATTGGTTTTTATAGAAAACACAATCCTCCTGACCTGCAGTCTGCTGCTCTTGCTTTGTCTCAGACGAATGCATTCTCTAAGGGAGGACTCTTAGTTCTTGCCAGAAATGAGGGCTTCGTGTAGTTGGGGATTGCATATGCATTAACACAAAACATAAAGGCATATTACGTCATTTTAGTGTTGTTACAGAGCCTCTGCTGAATAAACAGGCATACTTTACCTAAGAACTGCAATATCAGAATTGCGGAAACTCTCTAAACTTTATTATACAGATGTAGTCCAGTCACTTAGAGCACACACATTTCACTGTGTGAGTTCCAGCACACTGTCAGGCGGGACAGACTGTATTATACATAGTTTTCCAGCTCAAATTCAGGGGAATGTTCTGGAGAACATTTGTTCCCATTTAATAACGTCTCTCTACTCTACCGTAGGTATTCCCCCAGTACAGCTGCTTAGTGATACACTGGCTCCATGTTGATTTATGTTGTCCTACTGAAGCCTTTGCTGAGGCAAGATCTGTATCTCTCATGCACGGCTAGCTCTAATTCTATTGATTGTACATTAGGAAAGCAGATATTATAAAGCATGCTGTTTTTTTTAACCAGACGTGGTGATGGGTTTGATTATAAACGGCCTTGTGTATCGATCGGATTATTGTTCTGTTCGGACAGTTATTACGCATTAAAACTGACGCGTGGATTGAGGACGACTGTGTGTGTGTGTGTGTGTGTGCGTGCGTGTGGGTTTGCGTGCGTTTGTGTAATGCATTATTTGTCCAAAATATGATGTGTGACGTGTGTAAATGCTCAAGCCCCAGTGTTCTGCAGTCAGGACAATAACACATTGTGTTGGTGACGTGTGTTTCTACACCTCACATCAGTATGTTTGCTTCCAAACAAACAACACATCCAACAACCATTGCGCACCTGTCTTTACACTTTCACCAGTGTTGACAAGTTTTGATATTTAATAGCTAATCTTTACACGACAGGTTGAGATGTAATAATTAATTAGAAAAAAAAGTCAAATTATATGTAAATACCTATTTCAATTAGAACAGTATGCAGTAAGCCTAATTCAAGCCAATATTTACCTTTTTTGCATTATACCATGGCTGCAAATGCCATTTTATTTAGCCATTGTGAAACTTGAGGCAGAGTCAGCCTTTCAAAATGCAATGCAACTAGAACCAGACTGTGAATTATGCCTGCGTCATCGTGCCATACAAATGAGAGCCCTGGCAAGCATAATTGTTCAATTAACAATCAGACAAATGAAAAGGCGTGCTGCTATCTCTGGAGAAACGTCTAGAAGAGGAAAAAGACTGTGTAAAATGTATCGCTAATGAGATTTGTGCGACCTTGGCCGACCCCGGTTCATGTGTTTGGCCTGACATGAGGTTAGGTTGGCCATGAAGCAGCACCAGCTCAAACCCTCACCGCAGTAAACTATTGTACATCATTAACCACTGGCACGCTCTCCCATTGCAACCAAAGCAACTGCATTGATCTGGTGCATTCAGGGTCCACAGTCTTTTTTGTCCAGGTGAAACGGTGCCGCTACTCACCCGGAACATGTGGTTGGAAGCAACGGGAACCAATAAAGTAATGACGGTGGACGGAGGTCACGGAGGTGTGGTGATAACGCTGCAAGCCAACGCCACACGCAGGCACCCCATAAACAAACAGCAGCTCTTCCTTCCTGTGCAGAGCTGGCAGCTCTGTGTTGGCTCGGAGGGTGTTTTGGTGCCGGGCTAAATTTAGCCGGCAGGGTGCCTGCTGCTGCTTCCACGGACGCTAGCCCCTATGAGCACCTGGAGCGCCCGTGTGCACGGTAGCGGGAGCTGCCGAGGAGCTGGCGCACGCAGAAAGGAATGTCTAATTAACACGCTTTCAATTGCAGAAGGCTCCGCGCCCCCGCTACTCTAATCACCGTCTTTTTTTAATCATTACACACTTTATTTCCTTCTTACGCAATTAAAATGGTATTTTTACTGAGTGTGTGTCTGTGTGTGTGTGTGTGTGTGTGTGTGTGTGTGTGTGTGTGTGAATGTGTGTGTGTGTGTGTGTGTGTGGCAGGGGGCTGATTGTAAGAAGGAACCACTGGCTGCCTCTGAAGCAGCAGTTTCGATCTCTGAGGCCTTAGAGAGCGGAACCACAAGACTGGTGTTTCTGATGTGTGCTTGTGTGTGTGTGTGTGTGTGTGTGTGTGTTCATTGAATTGTGCAGTAAGCCTGAGCGGCTGCATTAGAACAATATCTACGTGTTTAATGCAGTGCAGGATTGCAGAGCCACAACACATGTTGTGTAGAAGAAGCTGGAGGCTAATGAGCTGTTCTATTATTATTAGTGGGAGAGTTACTTTAAAATGTGACTCCTACATTACAGGGTTATTTGCTTTATAGAAATGTTGTGTTCGATAGGGGTGCAATTCCTGTGTAAGCATGCCAATGATATAGCTGCTTTGGCAGGTATCAAAGCGGCAACCATGCACTACAGGCGCTATCGCTTCCACATAATGTCCTCGTAGAAAATTGAATGCACAAATGTATCTTCACACCCTTAAAAGGTCCCATGTGTGTAACTTGAGAGTGAAATAAGCCATACTTAGCAGTGTGCCTACATGCTAGCAATAGAGCACCTGTACACAGCTTGCAGGGGTAGCTCTCCAAACAAGACAATGGCTGCGTTTTCATACACACAATATTCCGGTCTTCCTACTAGGCTGTTTACATGTCTGTTTAAAAAGAATATCCCACTAACATGTAAACTAACATGTTAGTGGGATATTCATTTAAAGCAGAACTAACATGTAAACTAACATGTTAGTGGGATATTCATTTTAACCAGACATGTAAACTAACATGTTAGTGGGATATTAATTTTAACCAGACATGTAAACATTTCGGAATATTGCCATAGTCTGAGTATTAGTGGAATACTAGCGTGCATGTACTGTAAACGTATGACGTATGTTTGCATGCACAAAACATTCCGATATAATATTCTTTCTAAACAGTTTACATGAATAATGACAAATAGTCCACTAATATTTTCTGTTTACATGCAGTCACGCATACTGAGATTAACATAGAAGGTCCCCTTGATGTACATTCTATATGGCTATGCCTTTTACTGTAAATAATGCAAAAAACAGTAGATATCCGTCTTTGGCAATGATTAAAGGCCCATTTATGCTTCTGCGTCGCTCCTACATGTAGCATACGGCGTTACCTACGGGAATGCCTTACGCTGTCGTGATGATGTCGCCATGTTATGCGGCAGAATTAGAACACAAATTTAGTGTTAACGTTTTAAAATAAGCATGTACAAATTTTAAAGGTCTCTTAGTTACGTCAACATACAGGATATCATAGAAAACTATCTGTACTGACACAAAATTGTATTTTAAATGACCGTTTTTGTGTTTGAACAACAAGGACATCCCATAGAGACCACCTATCTTGGCTACTAATAGAGTGTACATGTTTTGAAATAAACATTTAAAAATATTTCTCTCCAGTGAATCTTTTAGTTACACCAAAATTTATCATAGGAAACCATCTGTAGACACATAATGGTATTTGCAAAAGACTGCTTTTCACTGCCCGACAACAAGGAAATACCATCGGGAAATCCCACTCTTGTCTGCGTCGAATCGACGTACAGACTGACGAGTAGTTACATTTTTGAGAGGTACGGCGTAAGGTTACGTGGCTACGGGGAGCCTACGGCGTAGTGTTTTGTGGCAACAGAGAGCCTACGGCGTAGTGTTACGTGGCAACAGAGAGCCTACGGCATAGGGTTACGTGGCTACGGGAAGCCTACGGCGTAGGTTGTGCCTTGTTGCTGCTATTCTTCTTCCGATCAGAAATGTGGGCTTGACCTTCAGACAGGCAGCGCTACGCCAGCTTTGCAAACGGTTGACTATTGGTTTGGTTGCACAGAACTGGCCCTACACAGACCTGAAAACCTTAATTGAGGCACATATCCCAAAAGCGCTGTATATGCACAGTACATGTTCAAAATGAATGCTCCTAAAACCAAAATAATATCGGCTTATCCCTTTTTCTTAAATGGAAAATCCCAGTTTTGGAATGAGGCGTTGAGATGGAACACGCCAGCTACATTTATCCAAGTCATAATAAAACAGTGGAACACTGTACTAGTGTGCATGTAAATGCAATCATTGTCTGAGACAGATCCCGGCAACCTGAAACGCACTGACATTGACTGATATACATGGGGGAGGATCATTATCTAGTGGCGAGAGACAGAGAGACTCAGATGAAACATACCACTGTAATTTCATTTGTATCAAAGACTCTGAACCAATGGTGCTTACAGTACATCTGCTCCTATGCAGAATAATGCGCATCCACATGCAAATGTTAATTGCTCTAAATACCTCGAGCTGTGACGACAGAATTACCCCGAGATTTCCCTAACATTTCACATGAAACTGCGCAATACGCATAGTATTTGAAGATAGAAGTTCACTGTTATCTTTTATGGCTCTTTTCGTAACAGTCCAAGAAATAAATAGAACATTTCAAACCATAAAATCACTTTGTGGGATAATGTATCATGGAGCATTTGGCACGATAACGAGCTACTGTCGTTTGAATTGTAAACTTTCCCAGCATGCCAACAGTGTAGAGATAGATAGCCTGATTTGGCTGGTGCATTCTTCCAACCGTATCAGATGGCAGAAAGCCTTAGCAGCACATCTTTCAATGCCCATGCAATTTGTTTTGTGTTATTGATTCCACTTGCTTCCCTCGTTTGTTTTTCTTTATTAAAGAAACATCTGAAAAATTGGATGGTACAAGAATTCATAACTAAAATGGCCGGACTCCAGATGACCTGGTCAAGGAACATCTTACAAATGATGTTCGATAGAGCTAAATCCTTAGGTAATGCCCGATGAAGTACTTGAATATAGCTGCTCTTATCCAAGTAAGATCACTGCTGCGAAAGCGAACTTACTTTATAAGATCGGTGGACATGGTGAGAGACTACTTAACCTCTTTGGAGAGAAAATAAACTCTCGTATCTCCATGCTGAGTTTTACCGCTAAAAGAACAAGGCACAATAGTGCTTTCAGCTAAATGTACAGTTATAGTGAAAGGCCTTTTCATTCAAATCAAGCTACGACGCCACATTGTCCTTGTGCAACCAGCTGCCGGTGGAGGCAAGGCAATAAGCGGCTGTTTGTACAACCTCCTTTTCACACCAGACTGCACGTCGACAACACAGCCCAGCATTAGTGAGCCGAGAATACCAACTCCACTTATGCTGTGATGGCACAAACACCTGCAGGTGTTTAGTCAGAGTCCAGGTGTTCAAACCCCTCCACCTCTGGAGGCTTCTCCGCGTGTGTTGGGCTCCGAAGGCCCCAGGTGGGCCCAGGTGGGCCCTGGTGGCCCCAGGCCCTGCCACATCCCCTCCACTTCTGGAGGCTTCTCTGCGTGTGTTGGGCTCTGAAGGCCCCAGGTGGGCGCAGGTGGGACCTGGTGGCCCCAGGCCCTGCCACATCCCCTCCACTTCTGGAGGCTTCTCCACGTGTGTTGGGCTCCGAAGGCCCCAGGTGGGCCCAGGTGGGCCATGGTGGCCCCAGGCCCTGCCACATCCCCTCCACTTCTGGAGGCTTCTCCACGTGTGTTGGGCTCCGAAGGCCCCAAGTGGGCAAAGGCCCGGCCAGAGACCAATCATAGCCAAGGCTGCATTGGCGTGTCCCATGGGCTTTGCCATCACCACGCCTCTGTAGACCGGAGCAAGGTGTCAAGGTGTCTGGGAGATGAAAACGCTAGAGCTGGTTCTTAGTAGATATTGGACACGCTTGTCACAAGCCAGACTATCTTTGTTATTGTATATTTAAGATCAGGAGACAATTTGATTGAATAGATATGGGCTGATTAGCAGCAGATAAAGGTGGTTCAGAGCAAACATTAAAGATTGTGTAAAGCAAATACAGAGATTTACATGGAAATACTTTACATAAGTTAGAAATCCATTCATTTAAACATGTGAGAACACTGTTAACTATGTAGTATTGTATTGTAGTTAGACCGTTTAACTGTATTTCATCAATTCTCTGTTCAGGATTATTTAGGAGGGCCAGAAATGATGGACTAGATACGTAGATGGTCCGCTAATTTGCTTTCCCCTCCCTGTAACACCACGGGATATAAAAGCGTAGAGAGCGTTCAGATCAGATCAGTATTTATCCTGCTTTAATGCAAGTTATTAGCCTACTAAACAGCCTACAATTCCATAGCTAAATCAGTTTACTGTCCTTTACATCCTACAGTCCAATAGCTATGCCTTCATTGCAGAAATAAGCACACAACGTGGTTGAGAATCAATGTGCATTATTTTAAAGCTACTGGTTTAGTAGCCTAGCGGCTAGCCTACCTGCTAGCACCTGGCTGCCAAATCCAGTCAGCATTCTCGTGTTCAAATCAGCATCCAAATAATCCAACTGTCTTCATGTAGTCCATCTTCTTTTTCTTGACAAGAACAGCAGCTCACTGCATCTGTAGGTGTAATGCCAAAAAGTGGTCTAGCTGTTAAAAACAGATTTCTGCCCACGAGAGCACACACAGGCTCATAATCAACCAATCTAATCATTTTTACCAGTATACATTTATTTAAAGTGAATAAACAACTTATAAAATGCACATATACATTTTCCAATCATTGTTCGGCTGAGGATACCTTTTTGGCACAACAGCGCGAGATGGAGTTTACCGTGGAACATGCAATGGGTGTAGTTACAGCGTTTTCTGCTGACACACCGCCAGCGCTTGAGAACAGATAATGATGGTTATATTTGGACACTTTTCAAATGTAATTTTATATACTTGTCGACGTTTTTATTAATCTAAATTTGGCTAGGTGGTTAAAATGACCTTTTTCTGTGGTGTGAAAAACTCAAAACACAAATATGCCTGCTTTACACAATCTGTAAACATTGTGTTTGTCATAACCTGGGAGATACGTAATACATGTATGTAGCATTATTACCAAAGGAAGAGACAAGTGCAGACACAGGTGCCCTTTTTAGTAGATCCAGGCTACAGGTCGTGATATTGGTCATGTTCCCACCCATTAACCCTGGAGCTCACCTCAATGAGCCACCTGCAGTGGAGGGACAATAAACCCACTTTGTCCATTTGTATTCATGGGGGCTTTACAGCCTAATTACATACCTGAAGAAACATATTCACACACCTAAGCCCTGCCACGCGCCCTGTACAACCACACGCACATGCAATTACATGCAAAGTGCATGTGTTTGAGTGCGCAGTTGTTTACCACAGACCTATAGACACTACTGCACGCTCAAATGCCACTGAGTGTAGATACAATCATGTGGACAGGGCTTATGAAAACTACCTTGAACTACAGGACCGTAACTCTTGCTAATGTGTCTGTTCAATCAGCTGATTGCTGTAGAAATATGAAATAGTTGTCATCACAAATATGTGAATCTTAATATGATGAGGAACAACACTGTTCTATTTACATGACCATAACTGATGTAAATGATTACAGATGTTACAATAACAACGACATCTCATTCATCTCATTGGCTTTTTATATGCAAGTTTAACTTTAAATTCCCTCCATGCTTCAGTGCCTTTCCTTTCCTTGTATTTCCCGTCTTAATCATTATCCTCTGTAGTCCAAACATGCCTCTGGCCTTTCATCGCATGCTCGCTTGTGGCCAACGCAAGACTGAGTAAAATCCTTAATCCGTTATCTGAACAAACGTGCTCCGCTGGCTCCACAGAGAGAGACTTCTCGCAAAGCATTCACCCCCTTTCTAAAGCACAATTATTCTCCAAATAACATTTATGAACAGATTTTGGGTGGCAGCGTAAGTGCAGATTTAATTAAACATTTTAAGGAAGCATTTTGATTTTGAAAATATCTTATTATTTTGTTTTATTGAAGCAAATGCTCTTTTCCTCTCATGAAAATGTCCCTGTGGATAGATGTCATGCTAGCCTCCAAAGTGCGGTTTCACATAGCCTGTGTCCAGTTCCATGTGGCATGTGCACAGACCCCTCGGCCCCAAGCGACAACGGTGTGTAGCCTCCACAGATAAACAGCTCCCGAGCTCCGGGTAATGAGACATCAAATAAAAAGCTAAACGTCCGTTTCCCTGGAAGGCGCTCCGCGACTAACGGACAGTGTTGCTTTGTGTCGCACAGCGGGACACGCCGCCTGCCAGATTGTTCCTGCAATTGCTTTTCTTTACGTTCCACCTCTCCACCGGGTTATTCGGGTGCGTTCTGCAAGCGATGGCCTGTTTATCGCCGCTGGTCTGTTCTAGGTGTCTTGTAATAAACTCTAGTTTGCTTTTATGTGGCCAGCAGGTTCAATTTACTGCAGCTGCCTGCTGCACTGTCTCACTAAATGTAAACCTAGGACAAGCTCCAGATAATAGTGTAAATAACCACTCCATCGTTAGCTGGCATTTCTACGGCTACGCTGTTCCTCTTTTGTTCTTTATTGAGGAGGGTTATGAGGCCTGCTGGGCCGCGATGAGTCCCTCTCTGTGGGACAGAGGCAGACAGACAGGCAGACAGGCAGGCAGGCAGACAGGCAGGCAGACAGGCAGGCAGACAGGCAGGCAGGCAAGCAGACAGACAGGCAGACAGACAGGCAGGCAGGCAGGCAGGCAAGCAGACAGGCAGGCAGGCAGACAGGCAGACAGACAGGCAGGCAGGCAGGCAGACAGACAGACAGACAGGCAGACTGTAAAGCCAGGCCACGTAATCCTTCTCAAGAGACAAAACATCTCCGACAAACGATGAAGACACAGCGACCGAGCCAGTGTTCTAGATGGTGTAACTGAAAGACATGTTATTGCTGATGAAAAATTACTAATATGGGAGATTATGATCAAAAGCAAATTGTGGAAGACAAGCGCTAGGCTGTCTCTAGCACAAACATGTATGTCCTCGGACACTGCGTGTAAACAAATAACTACACAATTGAAGAGACATAAAATATGTGATGTGTAGGGGAGAGTATTTTTGGAAATCAGTGTCTGTAATATTTTCCATGTAAATTCTCAAAATGAAATGACCCAACCAATAAGTGACCACATGGCAGGAATGCCCTTAAGAGACAAGAAACTGTCGAGGAGAGCCCACCTCATCATTAACCTAACCTGCCCCCGCTCTCTGGCCCCGCCCCCTGACTGTTCATTGGCCCCGCCCCTTGATCCTCTCTCTGCCCGGTGTGGCACGGAGGGATGGGTGCAGGGGGGGTATTGAGTACTGGACATTGTGCTGGGGTCATCCTTTGTGAAGACCCCTGGTGCGGTGGGCTGACATTCTAAAGGAAGGGCCCCCCCCAAGGCTGCCCAGCTTGTTCCAGGTGAGCGGCCTGACATTTGGACCAAATGCCAGGGAAGGTGGGGGGGGGGGCTAAGGGCATCCAAGCAAGAGTGTGTGTGTGTGTGTGTGTTTGGGAAGGGAGCTATTTATGTGTGAAGCATTCATGTTGCTGTCTGCGTATGTGTGTGTTTGTGTCTCTTTGGGCCCTATTTTAACCATCTAAGCGCACGGTCTAAAGCGCAAACTGCATTTAGGTGTGTCCAAATCCACGATTGCTATTTTAACGGCAGATAAACGGTCAGTGCACCAGGCGCATGGTTCAAAAGGGCTGGACTTACTCTCTTCATTATTCATGGGTGTGTTTCAGGCGTAACATGCGATGAGCCATCTCCCTTTCCCTTTAGATATCCAGGTACGCATGCACCATTGGCAGATTGCTATTGTACCTGAGGGTTTGTGAAATCACTGGAGCAGACCTTCTAGTGAGATCCCTAAAGCATGTTGATGTGCACTACACTAATAATATTTCACATTGTACTCTTTTAAATCTTTTGCATCCTTTGCCATTTTTTATCCTGTGCATCCATGTGTGTGTAACAAGAAGCGTGTACGCACATTGTGCATCGGCCATAGGCAATACTATCTTAATAATGCACCGCACGCTGACGTTAGACCAGGATTTTGCTGGTCACACAAATGGTCACTTTCCGCTGCCTCCAGATAGCAATGCACCAGCAATGTGCTAGACCACACCTCATGTTTAGACCTGCACGCCCACGGGCGCTCAAATGGACGCACGTGCATATGCTATTTAAACAAACCGGGAGCACGATGGGGAAATGACAACTGTGCCCGTCTGAAAGTAGCAAAGACACTTTGCATTGCGCCGGGTGTAAGATAAAACCCAATGAGTGCATGTGTGTGTGTGCGTGTGGAAGTATAGTATAGAAGTATAAGAATGATTAGTTTTTATATAAACATGTTTATGGTGTTTTATTTAGAATGGGGCCAGTAGCAAGACAATAGCAATGTAACAAGCAGGGAACATTCAGTGTGCGTGTGTGCATGCATGTGCTTGTGTACGTACCTGTTCTTGAGACTCAGGATGGTCGTCAGGGTTGTGTTGCTTCTTCAAACTTCCCCTCCAGTGTATGGGCCCCACCTGGCCCCCGCCAGGGCCCGTCTAGGCCCCATGGAGCCAGAACTGTGTCAGAACAGAGATTGCCTGGCTCACTGTTGTCAGATCTGACAGACAGTCAGTGCTTTAGACAGAGACCTCAGGGCCCTCTCACCCAGAACAACACACAGGCAGGCAGGCAGGCAGACAGGCAGACAAGCAGGCAGGCAGACAGGCAGGCAGGCAGGCAGACAAACAGGCAGGCAGGCAGGCAGGCAGACAAACAGGCAGGCAGGCAGGCAGGCAGGCAGGCAGGCAGGCAGGCAGGCAGGCAGGCAGGCAGGCAGGCAGGCAGGCAGGC
>JAODLL010064190.1:0-17513 GCA_026546735.1 Forbesichthys agassizii
GCAATCTATCTAATTGCACGTGTGGGTGTGAGGCGCTGGGGACTCGGACAGTCCTCCCACCCCGGCGAGACCAGTGACACGTTACAGTCTGTCAGCTCATGGATTTGATAATGCTTTTCTGAGTGAGTATTTTGTGGGGTTTTGTTATGATGGCGCTTCTGTAATGGAAGGAAGGTAGGCTGGTGTCTTCACAAAACTGAAAAGCAGATACCCTTGTTTGGTGGGTTGGCGCTGTGGAAATCATAGACTTGAGATGTCTGTGTGAATGCAGTAAAGAGCTGCACAGAGATAAACTTTTTTTACGAGCTTTCAAGATAAATGATATGCCCTCTACCATCAGTCACCAAAGAACCAGCAAGAGCTGGATTTAGCAGCCTTTGAAGTTGGTATTCATTTGAAAAAGATAGGGCGGGTCTTAGGAGTCAGATGGGTTGCATCATCGTAAAACAGTCAAAGCTGTTTGAACAATGTACAGTGCACTTCATTCTCATTTTGGCACTGCCAGCAAAGACATTGTATAAAGTGTGATTGAAAGAGCATCTTTTGAGGGTTTGGCAGCAAAGCTATCATCTGGGGAGTTCATTAAGAATATGGGTCTTATGCTTGATGCACTGGAGGAACTTTGTCAGAGAGTTTGCAGTCAAGGGATATCTGCTTATCTGATGCTGCCCATTTAATAAAAAGGCAAATAGACATGTTTCTTGCCAGGCAGGAACATGCCAGATACAACTATAGACAGGCATGTGAAGCTGTAGAAAATGGCAGCTTTAATGGGATCACAGTAAGAAATTATGCAAGGTAGAAATCAATAGATCCTCACAAGTTTTATGAGGCACTAAGCAATAGCATGAGCACAAGAATGGTGACAGAGAAATAAATGTCATTATATGAGAAAATCAGTGTGCTTGAACCAAATACATGGCCAACACCTTTACCAGTGCTCTATGGTGAAGATGAGACAAGGGAGCTGTGTGCTCTATTTAATATCAGTTTTTTTATCTGTGAAACAGAAGTTCAGAGACTTGAAAGAAAACCTAGACATGCCTCTGAAGGTAGAAATGCTAAAACTTGCTAAAATAGGAGCAAGGGGTTTCCCAGATAAACCATATAATAACACAATCACACACACACACACACTTAAAGACTAGAAATGTAACGGCATTTAAGTTTATTGCCTTAGTTGGTCCACCTTTAAAAGAAGTGGGATCCCACAAAATATGTAAAGAAATGCGTCTTAACAAGATGTTCTGCAGATGACACAACTTGTAGACAAAGGGTTGATGCTCCTCTTTTTATTAGCCTATTTTGAGCCTATTTTGAGCAAAGCCCTGAAACTGGGTTTGGAAAATAGCAGCTGTCTGTATGGACGTGAAACAATGTAAATACATTTTGTATATTTGTTAATCTATACTGTAAGATACATTTATTAGCATTTGTCACAATTGCACGGAGGTGAGGACCCAAACACGAGACACGTAGTGAACGTGAACAGGGTTTATTCAAAAAAGAAACAAAAGCAAACAGGTACGACTACGGGCAGCACCGCGATATCAACATATATCAACATCCACAATGACCGACACAGGACTTAGGAAAACACTGGGGCTAAATACACGTGTAGACAAGACAGGAAGACAGACCCTTGGCTAACAACAACAAGGAACAAGTGCAGCACATCAGACATGATTAAACAGACACACAGACCAACTGATCTAGAGTGCTGTGAGATAATAAATTATTGTAATAATGTTATTTTATTAGTTGTGCTTTTCTTATTTATTCTTTTATTTTCATTATATGGACTGCTTTTATATATTATGTATGTAGGTGTACAATCCACACCCCACTTTTAAATCTACGTTACTGTTATTACTATACATTTCCTGGCCATTAGAGGGCGATGTAAAACAGAAATAAAACACAAGGTGTTTTTTCAGAATACGAGCCCAACCGGAAGAGGCAACTACACCTTAATTCTTACCTGATGTTTAGGGAACCAATAGGAGTTTGATATTCTGTGGCCATAAAAGGATAACTTTTGTGTCAGAGTCCTTTATTCCTTCTGGCTAAATTAAAATATGCAACAGTGCCTCTTTTCAGTATTCCAGTGTATAGAGTAGCAAGTCATACACATTCACGGGTACGTTTTGGTAGCATTTCTTGTGTGTATAAAGGGTGGGCCAGGCATGCCAGAGCGAGTTGTTCATGTAGCTTTCAGCTTCCATGTTGATCACTCGCTCTGCTCTCAAGCGCTCATATTACTAACAGGTCATGTGATTATTTACTTGCCCACACAGCACAGTTATGTTTAGCCTGTGGAATGAGGAAACATTACAAGATAATAGACTAATTGTTCACATGCATGCATTCTCTGTTCTCTGTCATTATCAGCAGTGTAGATGACGAGAAAAAAAGTGACCTCTGGTTCTGGATCTGCTGTGCCAAACCATAGGATGGACACTACTTCAGTTGGACAAGAAGAGATCCCCCGAATAAACAAAAAGTAAGAATAAACTATACTGCTTAATTAGTACAGTCATATACATTTATTTGGGGTCCAGTTATTCAGAAGTAATCTGATTTGATTTTAGATATTGTATTGGATCATGTAATCCAGTCTTGTTTTGATCTGTATCAAACCTGCAGTATGTGTTGTCACAAACAACATACAATTGGGATCATTTTGATCCAAAGAAACCCATATTATCCTAATCCCATCAGAAGCCGTGTGACCAGAAAGGTGTCTTATATATGTCTGTATGTGTGTCTCTGACGGCGCAGGCAGGAGGATGCCGCTCAAGTGGTAATTTTCTAGTTGTAGTCCATTTCAATGGTTAAGTTACGTTTGATTCTCTCGCTCTGAAACTTGTTTCTGTTTGGTTGAGGATGTTTCTATTGTATCAATCTAATTCAGCAAGTTAACATGAATGTATTCATCCTTCCGCAATCGTCAAAACCAGAGCCATTGATTAACAGAGTTGTGCCAAGACTGAACATAACAAATAAGCTTTATGCAAATAAATACGAGATGTCACCAATATGCAAATTAGTGCATGATGTCAACTTGCAACTTCTAGAGACTTTTGGAGCTATCGTTCTAATATAAAATCCATCCAAGGCTAGTGCTGCTTGCTACTTCTCACTGGAAATAAGTTGTCATGTAATTTAATGAGGATGGATGATTGCGCCAGAAAATTTCCCTTATTTTTAAATCCCAATGACAGGTATGACCTGCTGCCTGTGGTTTTCACTGCCTTATTTTGTCTGCACTGTAGTCACCTGACCTGTGTTTGGATGTGACAAACGCCAGGTTTATAAAGAAACAATGGATTTGTTTAAGCTTGTTGCACTGGATAGACTGGTTAGCTGTACTTGAGCATATGTGGATTTAAAATAATTGTTTGTCAAGATTAACCACCTTGTGGACCTGAGGAACAGGACCTTTTGTTGTAGGGTGTAGGCTAAGATGTAGGCTATATTCATTTAGGTTGCAGGGGGTTTAAATGTATGTATTGTTCCTGAATGTAAAATATGATATAATATGATATATAGTTCTTTGGTTTAAACGTAACCCTCTACTGTTTCAGTACCTTTAATCACTTAACCCTTGTGCCCTCCTTAAATTGACTATTCCCTCTGGACACCTTTGTGGCAAAATGTACACGTACATAAAACTGCTAATAAGTCATCATACATCGATACTTCTTTCTTAAACAACTTCAGACTTGCTCAAAACTACAAAATATTCAATAATTTTCAGGATTTTTACCTTTTGAATGCCAGTAATTATTTGAAATAATTTATTATTTATTACGAAAAACTCCAAATTAATTATTTTTAATATGATAATTATTAGGGGGATGGGGCTTGGGTGGTGATTAGAGTCTTATTGCCAAAACCCACCTCATCTCTCTCCCCCCCCTCCCCGCCCCATATGCCTCACCAACTGCCTTCACGACATCCAGAGCTGGATGACCCTAAACGCTCTCAAACTCAACAACAGCAAGACAGAGGACTTGCTATTTGGCTCCAAATCCACTCTCCTCACACAAGACAACTTCAGCCTGAACATTTCCGGTCTTCCCATCCCACTGTCAACAACTGCAAAAAGTCTTGGCCTCACCTTTGATAACTCCCTTTCATTCGAGTAGTTTGACTTTTTTTCGTTAGCCTGCAACGAAAGCACAGATGCATCTGACACGGCTCAATTACTAATTTTTTTTAAGAGGAGTGGACAATGAAATGAACGTGAGTGAAGAGCTACTTGACCTCCAGAGCCTTAAGGGCCAAACAAGAGGAACAGATTTATTTGTTTCTGTTTGTTTTGCCGTAGATGACATGAAACTACCCTGGAATAAAATCACTGGGATTATTACTGATGGCGCACCTGCCATGACTGGCGAGGGAAGTGGATTATAAACCCTAGTCTGTAACAAAGTCAGCGAAGAAGGAGGCAGGAAGCTATAAAACTCCACTGTATTATCCACCAACAAGTTCTCTGTGCCAAACATCTAAAATATGATCATGTTATGAAACCGGTGATGAAAGGCTAGAAATTATATTCGCTCCAAAGACCTGTGCCACCGCCAGTTTCAACAGTTTCTACTCGACATCCAGGCTGAATACGGAGACGTTGTGTACCACAATGACGTAAGATGGCTCAGTCGGGGACTGCACTGCAGCGCTTCTACTCTCTTAGGGAGGAAATCAGACAATTCTTGGCAAAAAAGGGACAACTGATGCCAGAACTATCTGATCCTGTTTGGCTGGTTGATTTTGGATTTTTAGTTGACATAACACGGCATCTGAACGTGCTGAACACGAGCCTTCAGGGGCAAAATGCAGTGGTAAGCCAACCGTATTCACACATCAAAACTTTTGGGACCAAGCTGCTACTTTTCCAAAGGCACCTGTCACAAACGCAGCACCTTTACCACACATTTTCTATCGATGCAGGAAATAATTACCAGTTTTCCACAGAACAATGTCAGTGCGCAAATGAGGAAGTATGCAACTGACATTTCATCTCTGGCTGAGATGCGCTAACAGCGCTTTTGGGATTTGCAGCTATTGAAAAGGAGATTGCGCTTTTTTCCTCTCCTTTCTCCGTGGACCCTGATGACGCTCCAGACCACTTGCAGCTGGAGCTCATTGAGCTGCAGTGTAATGCCGAGTGTCAGAGTCGTCACCAACAGCTCCCTCTTGTCAGCTTTTACCGCCAGCTGGATAAGGGCAGGTTCCAAGAGTATCAGACAATTGCTAAGAAAATGCTGAGCTTGTTTGGCTCGACATACTTGTGCGAGAAGACATTCTCGCTTATGAACTTTAACAAGAACCGCGTGAGGACGCGACTAAGTGACTCTCACCTGCGTGACATCTTGCGCATCAAAACCACCGTCTTTGAGCCAGACCTGGCCTATATACTGCAGTCGAGATCTCGGTATCACCCTTCACATTAGTGCGGGAAAGTTTCTTTGTTTAGTCTTATGAGGTGAATACATTCTAAAATCTAAGTGATTTATTTTTTTGTGATGATCAAAACCTCAGTTTTGAATATTCTACAGTCTTTTTAATCTGTATAATTTGTTATACTGCAATTGTCAACTAAACCAGGTCTTGTTAACCCGAAAAATACATTTTTTCCCGTTTTTTCATTTTGTGTTTTTGATATCTGATTGAAAATCAAATGGCATATTTTCTTTTTTTTTTAATATTATATTTTTGATGGTCAATTGAAAAACGAAAGAACATATGGCCCTCATTGTTTTGTACATCTGAATAAGATTACTATTAGTGTGATTTTCTTGTTCACGTGTTTTGAATTTCAGAAGTTTACAGTGAGTATTTAATAGTAAAATATGCCATGTTTCAAAGGAACCTAGTTTCTTCCTTCTTTTTTCCAGACAGACATTTTCATAATTTTATGTGGTCTTGAAATATGAAAGGCAGAGTGATTTGATAAAACATGTTTAGATTTATTTGTGTTCCGTGGGAATAAATGAAAAGTAATCCATTTGCAATAAAATTGGTAATTTGCATTTAATATTAATGGTTCAAAGAATGTCAGGCTGAATGGTCGGCCCCCACACATTTTCACCACACCAAATCGCCCTCTTTGCAAAATGTTTGGACACCCCTGGCTTAAATGCTATAGAGGTGTATTAAAGCTATCGGGGGTGTATACAGGTTGTGAGGTTGTGAGAACTATGTTCTACTGCTGAAAGTGTCACGGTTCGCGGCCGCTCCGGCAGCAGACAGAGCCTGTCTTCTTATTGCCTGACAGCTTCGCCTGTCTCCTCATCGCCTGACAGCGTCGCCTGTCTTCTCCTCGCCCGGCAGCCCCGACAGACCTCCTACCGCCTGTCGACACATCGCTGCAGCCCCGCCAACCACGCCCTCTCCTCGTCGGGCCGGATTGCCTGTCTTCTCTTTGCCAGAAGCAAGTAAACCGGCTAGCCGGCAGCGCAAGCAACACCACCTTTTCCCCAACGTTTGTTTACCTCACCTGTTGCTATAAATAAACCCTGTTTTATTTGAACCCACCATCTCCTGCAATTGGGTCTGCGTCCATTCCGCGGCCGTATCCTAACAGAACGGACTAGCCAACAAGGACCCAGCGGACATGGAATCGCTATGAAACAGCCTCGCCCAGCAGGGGGCGCTGTTGGCCCAGATAGTACCAGCAGTACAGCAGATCGCCACAGTCTCGACGCTGGCTCACCGTGTCGACGCACTCCCTGGCCAGCAAACCACGCCTCTCCCTGCTACGTTCCGCTCTCCCCTTTAGCACTCACCCTCGGCGCCACCCTCAGAGCGTGAACCCTACGTCCCCGCACCGGCTCCTTACGGGGGCGATCTGGGCACCTGTGGTGCTTTTTTGGTCCAGTGTGACGTGGTGTTTGAACAGCAGCCTCGATCCTACGCCACCGACCGATCAAGGATCTGCTTCCTCATCAACTGCCTCCGAGGAGCAGCACTGGCTTGGGCCTCCGCCATCTGGGAGCAGCAGACGGCCGCCTGCCGCTCCTACGCGTCTTCATCCAGGAGATGCGGAGGGTGTTCGACCACCCAGTCTGGGGAGGTGAGGCAGCCGGCCGGTGGTTCTTACTGCAACAGGGCACCCGCAGCACTGCGGAGATGGCCGTGGAGTTCCGCACACTCGCGGCTGAGAGCGAGTGGAATGACGAAGCGCTCCAGGCCATCTTTGTGAGGTCCCTGGACGACCGAGTCAAGGATGCACTGGTGGCGACAGAGAAGGAGTTGGACCTGGAGTGCTGCATCACCCGGGCGATCCGGATCGACAACCACCTCTGTGAGCGACGCCGGGAGAGGGCTGGCAGCACAAGCAACACCACCTTTTCCCCAACGTTTGTTTACCTCACTTGTTGCTATATATAAACCCTGTTTTATTTGAACCCACCATCTCCTGCCTCTGTGTCCTGCACTTGAGTCTCCGCCCATTCCGCGGCCGTATTTTAACAGAAAGTGTCTGAAGAGGAATGGCTTAGAGTTCACGAAGAAGGCTGAGCATATACAATTCCTGTTTCAGCAGAGTTCTACATGGAGGAGCATTGTGCGCACACGCTGTGCCTTATTCCAAGACCTCTAAACACACCATAAGTTCTGTAGCTGCGCCTACACCCCACCCCTAAGGGATATAAGGCTGGTTGCAGAGGGTGCTCCATTCACAACTCCTTACGGCTCTACAATGGACTTCGCTTTACGAGATTGCATACATAGAGAATGATATGCCACTATTTTCAGAGATGTTTGGGTTGAGTGATTATGTAGAATGGATTGCGGGTTTTAAATGTGTTGAGAATATTGTGGATATTATCCTAAATTAATTGATTGTAAATAATGATAATTTTACAATGTCGCATTTACTATGTTTGTATACAGATTGTTGACGCAGCTATTGTTAAAATAAAAACACGTAAAAGTTTTACGGTGTGCATATTTTATTGTTGCTAAGCTGCTATTTCGATTGCTCCTAAATAATTTCTTGATATGAACCCATGCAATGACAATTAAGATCTACTGTGTATATCTATCTATTTGCCGACCCCTGGATTAAATTATTTAATGAGCACCTTTTTTAATAAATTTTTAAGGCCTGAGCACACACTGTGTGAGGACCCTATTGGATCCCTACTGATTATTAGGACCTGAACACACACAGTGTGCGAGGACCCTATTGTAGCCCTAGTGATTATTATTATTATTATTATTATTATTGTTATTAGGGCCCGAGCTGAAGGAATATGATTTGATTTTTCAACTAATAATTATAGTTATTGGATTGTGGCAGACATGTCATACTTAATTCACCATTTCAGCTGTATTTCCTGTGCTCTTTGCATAGCATGCCTAAATGTACCATTTGGCCACAAACAAATGACTGCTTAATTTACATGTATGGCCCATTTCAACCACACCCAAGCATTCGTCCCAGCTACAGACTGGGTGGCAGGATATTACATTGTATTCCCTGATACCCAGCTGTGTCTGCAAGCCTGCAGTCACACTGGAACCAACCAAATTAACATTTACCTATGGGGGTGGCCATTACCGTTTTCCTTTTTGTTCTATGCTGTATAAAGTTGCAAACATGCCTTTGTTACCTTAGAAATGTGTTGGTCGAACTTCACTTGTGAAACCATACGTTTCTCCCTTGCTGCGCACCACTGTATTATTAAAGCCTGCTTTCCTGATTCAACGCTATCCAACAACAACTGGTCAACGTTTTTATGATAGAAAATTATTACTATCAGTTTGGAGGTTCCAATCGTCGATTTACAATTCATAACTACGCTAGGTTTCGGGCAGCTGAAAACATGTTTTCGTCACCTATTTGCAGTGTAGAGAGAGGTAAGCGCTATTCTTGTGTAATAGTCATACGAAGGGACATAATACAATTGGACGACATTTTTTTCAGAGAGTTAAAAAAAAGAGTTGTGCTATTAAATTGTGGTCCAAGGTCTAATGTAGAATTGGACAACATTTTTCGGAGAGTAAAAAGAGTTGCGCATTTAATTGCGGTCCAAGGTCTTAAAGGCCCAGGGCTGGTGGTGTTTGGTTCCCCGCCGTTTAATTGGTCGTAGGTGTACGAAACCAATACATTTTAATTTAGAGTTAATTTTAATATATATATATATATATATATATATATATATATATATAATAAAATCAATCTTGAAAGACCAGTATTGTTTAATTGGCGAAATCTGAAAGCATGCTTCTCTGGACTGTTCAGATTGCAATGGCCGCTATTGGTAACAACACAAAGCATTCCCAAATAGAGCTGAAATGATTTGGACATTTGTTTTTGCCAGTGTCCTTGCTTGCATGCGCTGTTTTGATTTTTTTCAACATGCGTACCAGAGAGAATTTAACTTAACAACTTAATCACCCCCCGCAACTTTTTTTGTTGCGGGGGGTGATTCCTCACTTTTTGTGGAGAACTGGAACGACCCAGCGTTCCATGTAAGTAAATGGGAGATCGCGGACTTAACCATAGGCCCACTATGGTAATCTATCTCTCTCTGGGTGCATTAATTTGTATTTTAAAGTAACATTAATTCCCACGTACCTACGATCAATCTGAGGTATGTTTGCAACAGAGGTATAGACTGTGATAGACCGTATGATATTACCGTAATTTCATACATAGAGACGTTGACGGCGGCTTACCTGCATTTATATTGTAGGCCTACCACGTGCTTGTGTAGTCTACAGTTATTAAAAGGAGACATATTCCCTTTCTAGAATTAAGTCTAATGTGAAGCTATCTACAAGCAGTTCAGTTATAATACTATCTATAGTACAATTGATTTAAACAACAGGTATTAAAATAGATCTTCATAATTTTAAATTGGCCTATATTTAGATAATTAATTAAAACGTTGGTCTTCAAAATTTCTATAGCCTATTATAAATCTAAGTGGTTTATAGTTGGAGCCGAGCCTACTGTAGAATAGACAGTTACACCATTGCCAATGTCACAATTTTAACAACCTTCAGAGATATTATTTTAAACAAAGTCTAACATGATCATACACTGTAATCATGTCCTTGGTTATTTTAAAAACTAAACTACAAGCCTACTAAACCAATCTGACTTGTGACTATAGAGATTAACATGTGAAAAGGTAACAAGGTTTTTTTTTATTTGATCTTAGTTAGGGCCCGTGCACACACAGTGTGTGAGGACCCTATTGGATCCCTCCCGATTATTATTATTAGGAGTCCAAGCAGCAAAGCTGCTGGATCCCTATTGTAATTGAAAGGATTATTATTATTATTAAGGGCCTAGCCACGAAGTGGCGAAGCCCTTATTGTTATCATGCGTTTTCTTATTAAGGGTCTAGCCACGAAGTGGCGAAGCCCTTATTGTTATCGTGTGTATTCTTATTATTATTAAGGGCCTAGGTACAAAGTGGCAAAGTCCTTATTGTTATCGTGCATTTTCTTCTTATTATTATTATTAAGGGCCTAGCCACGAACTGGCGAAGCCCTTATTGTTATCGTGAGTTTTCTTATTATTAAGGGCCTAGACACGAAATGGCGAAGCCCTTATTGTTATCGTGCGTTTTCTTATTATTAAGGGCCTAGACATGAAGTTGCGAAGCCCTTATTGTTATCGTGCGTTTTCTTATTATTAAGGGCCTAGCCACGAAGTCTTTATTTTTTTTTTAATGCTTTCAATAATTTACATAAAACTTAAGATAGCCCTTCTGACAAATATCCTTTTGACCCTTAAGAAGTTTGGTGGGCGTGGCGTTCCATTAATTATGCCTTTAATCAAATACTGCCAATCAGGAAGTGATGCTGTATCTTTGACAGGCCTCATCCAATTGACATGAAACTTGACAGTCGACCTTTCCTTAGTATGCTGACCTTTCCCAAGAGGTTTCATCAAAATGGTTTCTGTCTTTTTTGAACAGCACCATCTATAATGGCAAAAACTGATCACAAACTGCATTTCTTCTTATAACTTTAACATTTTTAACCAGATTGTTGATTATGTCATATTAGTAGATTTCTGAGGTTCTCCTCAATCTAGCGCACTCTTTGACGTCAAGATTAGTCATTGTTAGATTTTCCGCCATCTTGGTTTTAATGAAAAACATACTTTTACAAACTCTTCCTAGACCATTAGCTCAATTTTCACCAGATTTGTTGTGGAATATCTATAGGACAAGTTTATTAAATTATATTTAAAAAATGCTGATAGATATTGTTGTTTGGCTAACATCGGCCAATAAATGTACAATGTGTGGTCTATTTAAATTTAGAATTATTTCTTAAAACAGGAATGTTTGAACTTCACAAACCTTTGTAAATACATGTGGCAACATGGTTTAAAGAGCTTCCTTTAATTTCGTCACTTTCGTCCACTAGGGGTCGTGATAACATTTTCAATGACATTCACATTTTGTTCTGTGTTTTTGCGATGCTTTGACCAATTGACATGAATCTTCAGCCAGCACTTCAGACACATGACCCTTTAACCCTCAATGTTTGGTGGCCGAGGCTTTCCAGTAACCATGCTTACGATTCCATCAATAATGCCAATCATGAAGTTTCATGTCATGCATCCGATTGACATGAAACGACAAACGATTTCTGTTCAATGTGTCAACCCTTCTCAAGAAGATTCATTGTAATTGCATATGCCAATGTATGCTAAACTTGGTAGTAAAATTGCTAGGGTTGCCCTGAGTGTGATAAAGTCCTTATTGACCACGCCAAACTTGCCGTGAAACCAGGTGTGAAACCAAACTACTATGGGTGCCCTGGGTGATCCAGATCTCATTCTGCTCATGCCGCCTTGTTTAAAGCTAGACCTGACCATGGCTGCTTGCAGCTATATTTATTATTAAGGGCCTAGCCAGGAAGTGGCGAAGCCCTTATTGTTATTGTGCATTTTATTATTATTATTATTATTATTATTAAGGGCCTAGCCAAGAAGTGGCGAAGCCCTTATTGTTATCGTTCGTTTTCTTATTAGGGGTCCAAGCAGCAAAGCTGCTGGATCCCTAATGTAGATATGTAGATATGTCCCAATCGTTGGCCCGATCTCCCGAAAATAATATTTTATCCAGACACCTCTAGGTGGCGCTATAACAACTACATTTACGTTTTTGCTAATATCTGGAGAACCGTATGGGCTATAAATAAGCTTTAAAGTTCCCATGTTCCCTGAAGGCTCTGGAATCGAATGGGCATAGTTGCGCACATTTCCGCCATTTTGAAAAAACTAAAAATGCAAAATGAACCTAGTCCGAAGCCGTTCATCCAATTCTCACGAAATTTGGTACAAATCATCTACGTACAATGCTGACAAAAAGTTGTATAAAGAATTTTGATCTGACTTTCCGTTTCAAAGTTGTGCACCAATCAAATTTGAAGGCGTTGCCCAAAATTACTCTTTCGCCGATATTTTATGATTTCCATGTCCAAACTTATTGAAAATTAATAATAGTATTCAGGACAACATTCTATAGAAGCACACAAAATTTGGTAAAGTTTCGTCTATAGGGGGCGCTACAATTGACCGATGTCAATATCTCAAGAACTGTTTTAGCTAAGAATCTTAAATGTGGCACACTTAAACACGGCCCAATGTGACTACATGTCCTCTAGTGTCAACTGGTTCAATTGTAAAAATGGCCACCAAACAGCCAATCAAAATTCAGCAGTCAATATTAGCCAGTAGGAATAGTTAGTCGTCTTGAAACTTTATATGCATAGTACAATTTAAATTTGAAACATTTTGGCCACAAGGGGGCGCCATAATAAGCACATTTGCATGTTTGCTGATATCTCAGCAACCGCATGAGTCAGATCAAAACTTTTTATTACCTTTAATTCCTTATAATGTCCCAAATCAAATGGACTCATAACCTGCATCTTCCACAGCCAAACTTTCCCTGCTTTAACATTTCCTAAAATAGGTGTGAAAACAAACTGGTCTGAGGCACTTTACCCGATCGTCATGAAATTTGGTGTGCTTTATCTCCACACCATGCTGATAAAAATTTGTACAACGAATTTTGATTGGTTAAACCGTTTTTGCGTTATGAGCCAATGAACTTGTAAGGCATTGCCCATATTGACTCTGCTGACAATATCTTCTGATTTAAACATTCAAAATCTATTAAACTGGAAATACCTTATCCATCCTAGTTTCTGTGGGAGTTCCTAAAATTTGGTGAGATTTTGTCTATAGGGGCGCTATAAACGACACATTTCATTTGAGAAACTTATTTTATAGAGATTGACCACAAAGGGGCGCAGATTTACACTTTGTCTCATTTATGTACTTTGATGTAATAGCACAAATGATCCAGAAGATGGCAGCAGAAGACCTTACAAAATGTTTTTCTGGCTAGCCAAAGCAATGACACTACTAACATTATGTTAGTCATTTTGTTTAGGACAAATTGTAGCTAGACAACATTGACCATGGAAAAGAAAGGAAAGTAATAGTAGTTTCTTTTGATAATACTTGCTTTTGGATTTTATGGAATATTGATAAATAAACAATCTGATACACTTTTGGTAAATATATATTGTTTAGCTCTAATTGTTTTGTAGTTAATAACGTGAGCTGGGTACGTCAGGCCATGGGTCCGTCTGTCTTAACGGGATATGGGAGTTGAACAGGATTTCTGTCCGCTAAATATAAAACTTCATTATCTTCAAATCCATGGAAGTCTTGGATATTATTGTATCTGAAAAAAATGTTCCTCTGCAAACTTCGCATTGTGTGGTCCATTCTACTGCGTTTAACATTGGTATAATTCCACCTCTTATTTCTCTTGCTGAGGACACTGAACCACTTCCACAGAAAAATTGACGTGACTGCTGCTGTTCTGCTTGGACCCCGATGATTGCCGCTTGCGGCTATATTTATTATTGTTGATATAAATGCAAACTATGAGCTCAGGACGATATTTGTAGTTATATTGTTTAGAATATATTGCTAACCATATGTTTTCTCTTTCACAGTTCTCCAGAACCTCAGGCAGGAAACATGGGACAGTCAATATTATTAGCCACTGCGATAGCCTGTCTGCTGCTTCTGGCTGTAATTCTAATCTGTACACTCAGCGCATGTCTTTTACGATCTTCTGCTGACTGCTCTGGCCAGTCAGTAAAGGGCCTTCTAGTGCCAATTGAAAGTTCAAGACACCTGATGGTATCTGCTTACAAAGACAACAGGTTGGAGGGTGGAGCCACTCGTGTTCTGGCCATCATCAATCAAGACCATCCTATGCCAGTGGCCTGCATCTTTTGCTGCTCAGGAAACCGAATAAAGCTTGGGACACAACGTGGTGAAGTCCAGAGTGTTCATTATGGCTACCCTTATGTTCCCGCAGACATCCTGTGTTTTGAAGAATACGGCTGCAATTCAACACATGTCATGCTGTCTGCCCAACAGAGCAGCGGACCCCCCACAGAACAACCCTTTCTGCCCATAAACAACAGAGAGAGACAGAAGGAGGGCTTTCCTGTTTTCCTCACAGTGTGCATGCCGACAATGTATGGGGGCTACAACAACGCCCTTCAATTTATCCAGACAATGGAGGCGTACCAGTTGCTGGGAGTTCAGAAGGTTGTGCTCTACCTTACCAGCTGTGGTCGTGAGTTGTTAGATGTTCTTCAGCACTATGTTGAGGAGGGTGTGCTGGAGATTGTCCCCTGGAGGCTACAGGGTGTAACTGGGCAAATCTACCTCAATGGGCAGCTGAGCGTAATGAATGAGTGCATTTATCGGAACATGTACACATCCAAGTACGTGCTGTTGGCAGACATGAACCAGCTCCTCGTGCCATATAAACACACCTCTCTACAGACAATGATTGAGGAGCTGCAGGCTGACAACCCAGAAGCTTCTGTGTTCCAGATTGAAACCCATTTCTTCCATCTATCCTCAGCTGCACAAGAGGACAGGAGTCAGTTCATTAGACCAGAGGGGAGGCAGGTGCCCGGAGTGGACCTTCTCATGTATTTATACAGGGAGCTTCAGGAAGACAGTGATTTCCGCTCCCACAAGATGGTAGTCAACCCAAGGAGTGTTTTCCAAACAGCCATATTTGAGGTTGTGAAGAGAGATGGTAAAACAGTGATGGTCCCCTCAGATGTGTGCAAGATTATGCAAATCAAGGAATCAACTGGGGAGACCTCTGATAAAGCATTGGTCCTTGATAATAGGCTTGTGGATTTGGCAGATCATCTGAGGCCAAGAGTCATGGCGTCTTACAGAAAGGCCCTGGACAGAATATGATGCAATTAACATTCTAGGTAACACATTAAAACCTGATCAAACTAATCATGATAACCTTGCTTTTAATTGTATTACTTATTTACATATTAACTCCATCTATAAATGTCGTGTGTGGTAAGATATAAATATGATATGCAGGTAGACAACTATACTATATAACTATCTTTAAATGGCTTCCTGGATAATATACTTATTTCCTGTCACATGGATATGGACAATTGCTGTTGATATTTTAAGTTTTTGTCATTTGTCATTAAGTGTCCAAAGTGATGTAGTGAGTACAATTGCATTTAGCCTTTGAGAGAGAAATGAAGACATAGCTACTTTTACAATTATTTTTTATATTGCAAATCTCAAAATTATTACTTTTAAAGTCAATATTGTATGAAATTGAATGTCACATGTATTGGTAAATTTAAAATAGAATTTTGAAGCTTGTACGGTGATTTAAATAACATCATTATAATGATTGAAAGTTATGATTTAGGACTTACAATTTCATAATTTTTTGAATAATTTTGTGATTTAATAAATATACTCTATATATGTGTGTGGGGGGAGTGCCCCCTGGTGGTCCAAATCTGGACCGATTTGGACGTGAGCGGTGGCAACGATCAAATCTCACGTCAAGTCTCAACTCGTGTACACAAGTTTTCGAGTCATCTTACTTGTGGTGCAGCATAGTGGAGGTGGCGGTTAATTATCTGTGAGTTGTTTTTAGACCATATTTTGCTACTGACAGGCATTTAGGAGTGATATTCATTTAAATATATGATGGCAAAATATTATAGACAGAGAGAGCAATAGAGAGAGAGAGAGCAAGCTTTAAAAAGACAAAAGAGTCTAGCTGCAGAAGGGCACTCTTAGGCATGTGGGCGGGGCATGGGCACTCTCAGGCCTGTGGGCTTTGGAAATATGATTGAGTTAGTGAGTTTGTGCTACAGAACCTGTATTAAAAATGTGAAAAGTCAGTCAAATATGACGAAGGAGGTTGAATTGTAATGTGAATAATTGAAATTAATAATTGAAGAATTGAGATTAAGTTGATATAGTCTCGGTATGTAATTAATGATTTTAGCTAAATAAGATATACCAATTAAAAAATAAGAAAAATCGATGTTATAGTGTGCGCCATCCAAATATAGGCTAATATTGAGTTGAGTCCAAACTGGATTATCTATGGGTAATTATATAATTAGGGTGACACTAGTCAGCCCAGAGACTTTATGTATATGAACAAAATGTATGCAAATCTACTACATACGTTAGCTTAAGGATTCTGCCAGGTGATTAGTTCCTTCATTTATTCTTCATTAAAGAAGAAATTCTGTTTAAAGTACAGAAGAAGTGGGTTATTATTCAGAATATACTTTACAAGAACTAGTTCTACACATCACAAGACAGTTTATGAAATTGTTATGACAATCAAGATGTATATAGAATTGTATATGATTCAAAATAGTGATAATGAAAATTAAGGAATTAAATAACTCCTTCGGGTCATCGCAAATACGTCTCATTAACTTGTTGAATACCAGGCCGAACAGTGTCAGTTCCCTTGGCCCCACGTACAGACTACACACTACACAGAGTCTGTGTTGACCGTCTCCTAAACACGGTCTTCTGTCATTGAGAGGAATTGTGATGACTTTAGTTACAGTAACAAAAAACTTTGGGCAAAATATGATTAACATTGTTGTTAACTGTAGCAGGGCATCTGCAATTTTCTTTAAACTGCATCAACATGACGGAACACTACTTGTGCTTGTTAAAATACATGAATATGGTGCTCATTTTATTAACGTGTATGAACAAAAGATTGATCTCCAAACACTTAAAGGAAATCGTTGGTTAACTACTCCACCATCGAGACACTAATGTACAAACTCAAAAACAAATTACTGTTTGAACCGCTGATTTACAAAGGCACGAGCAAACGTTTATTCTTCCACCATAGACTATCGCTTTTCTTATTTGGTCATACGCTTATACTTAACTGTTGAGACATTATTTTACCCACTCAAAAACAAATAACTGATTGAATCGCTGATTTTTAAGGCACGAGCAAACGTATATTCTTACAGCATTAGTATAATAGCCTTTCGCTTCTTATTGGGTCATATGCGACTTAACTATTGAGACTGTGACGGTCGGGAACGACAAGACACAAAACTATAATCAAAAATAAGAGGTTTTAATTTACTATAACATAGAAAAA
>JAODLL010064201.1:0-17512 GCA_026546735.1 Forbesichthys agassizii
ACCTCTATGACAACACGCGAGTAATATGGCCTACAAATGAACGTTTGACAACACAATCTCATCAGATCGATGAGATTCTAGAGCAAGGGGGCAGGAAAATGGAAGCGTCCGCTAGCGTTCCTTTAAGACGCTCGAACACAGCAGATGAGCGGAGCTGCATAATTTGTGTTTACACGTCACGGGCTATAAGCCGAGTCAAAGGAATCTGCTACAGACATATCAGCGGCTGTATTAGGGTAGGTACACACAAACACACTGTCGTGGTAAAGGTTGGTTGTGAAAAATGTATTGATGTGCCCTAACACCAGCAACGATGATTTTGTCCAGACGGAGCAGTAACTTAATCCAGTATTGGATGTATTAGGATTAAAGTGATGCAGTTCATATGTTTGGGAGTTCATAGGCTATGTGGGTAAGTAGTGTGCCTTCTAAAGAGAACTCGGCAAAATTTCAACTTACTATGATCATTTCAGGTTTGCAGCGGCATTTTCTGTAGACCGGTATATATTTTAACCAGCAGCAAAACGATAAGAGGTGAGTTCAGAATTAGCAAACACGTTTGTTTTTACCTTGAACGTTGAACTTTTTGTTTATACATTCCAAACATATTAGATTGAAACTGTCACCCTTCGTCCAGCGTCAATGTGTGTTCGCTGAAAACTACCTCCTCAAACAGTTTGCTGCAAACTCAAGCAAATGGAAAAATGTTCACCAATTCTAAACGCACCTCTGTTCCGCATGTGACATTAATTATTCATTGTGATTGGTTACACCAGCACAGGAGAGAATAGGGAACAGGAGCAGAGCAGGGAAATTATGTCAGCAACACGCATGTAAATACAATATTATCGCGGTCAGAAAAATTATCAAAGTTATTTCCATATATCGCACGATAAGGCGATATAGTAATTATCGCGACTGGCTTACCCCTGTCCTAGACAATGTGTTAATAAGAATGAGAGAATAACAATGAGATAAGGCTTTCCTACAGCATTGAAGGGAGAGCTGTTTTAATAAGAGTTCAAATATGCCTTTTCCAGAATTACTTAAATACATTTATTTTTTTATTATTATTTCATAATTATTATTTTTTGTATTATATTGTGATGTATTGCCAATATTAACACACCTCTTGTTTGATGACTGGAATTCGCAACAGAGAAACAGACAGCGGGCGTAGGGATACACTTGGGCACTGGTCATCCATCCCACCGGCCCAGGGTGACTGAATATCCACAACTTCACAGTCCAGAGGAACACACCAGTCAGGCACTAAAAAACAAACAAAGCCCAAAACGCCACATTTCAACATTGACATGAATTGATATGACATTAGGATAACAGTATTCACGCAGATGTTAATTAAATTTAATATGCACATATTTCGAACCAGTAGGTTACATAATTTGTTAGAGCTAAACAATAACTAAATGAAATGCATTTTTAGTAAATAAAACACAGTACCTTCATAATTTATGTCGTGGTAAATCTCAAAATTGGTTTGTAGATCTTGAGTATCTCCTGATGCTTGAGCCAGTCCAAAGTTATCACTACCTTTTTCTCTTAATTTATTCTCTGACCACTCCAGCTTCATTTGCAGCTTGGATATTTGCTCAGTTTTCTTTGCCAGCTCCACTTGGTGGTCATGTAGGCTATCCTCAAAGATCCTTGTGACTTCAATCAAAGTTGTCTTTAGTAACGAATCAATGGTTGAGTTCAGCTGAGACCTAAATGCTCTTTTCAGGTAGTCAGACATCTCGACGGTGGAAAAAAACCTCTTTGCTATGTTGGCAGTTCTGTGAGACTTTCTGTTGTTTATTTCAGTAATGGAGCGTTTGTCGATCTGCTGAAAAACGTTTAACATTATATTGTGTTTAATGAAAGAAACAAATACATTCATAACATAAGCCACTAACCAGTCATGTACCATCTCTACATACAATTAGCTAGTTTCAAGTCAATACGTATTAGATATATAACGCTAATCATTTAAAGTCAGACGATCAAATCAAAGATTTTACTAACCTTACAGTTCTTGTAAACTGTGCAAGTACATTAATAAACAATAAAAAAAAAAACAAGATCGAAGTAAAATAAAACGTCACGAAGCACTGCGCGCCAAAAATATTGGACTTTAGCGAATGTGATATAGGATGCAATGCAGTCTTAAAAATAACGGACATCAAAAACACAATTAGCTAGCTATTCCTGTATCTCAGCCACGGATATATGTTAACGATTTTACATGCGGACGAATGAAACGACCAATACACAAACAACATACGGTTTTACATAACGTCAAGAATTAATCGCCACACTACTTTTTTCTAATTCGGCCATGATGTTTCGGATGCGGGAACCAGAAGAACAACAACTTACGCTACTTCCGTCTTATTGGGTCATTAAGCAGGGCTGCAAGACCGCACTTGTGACCTCTTGTGGTCAGGATGAAGACATACACTGTGGCTTTAGCCTTGGCCTACAACAAGGGTGTGCATTTATTTTTCACTTGGGGGCCACATTGAAAACGTCAGAGAACTTTGCGAGCCACTTTACTTTGTTAACACATTTAAAAATAAAACACAAAACAGCTGACTTTGTTATCTTGCATATTTATGAATATAGGCAATTCTTATGCAACACCATTTTCATAATCAAATGTAACAGTTCACTTTAATTATGTTTTCTATTATGCAGCAGTAAATTAAGTAACATTCTGCAGAGCTCATCAAGTAATCAAGTAATTTTATGTTGTATTATTATTTAAAAAATGTTTGATGTACCGGGCGGGCCGGGTAGAACGTCTCAAAGGGCCGCATCTGGCCCCTGGGCCTGACTTTGCCCAGGCCTGGCCTACAACGTTTTGAAGAAAGACAAAACAAAACAGAAAAACATTTTCCCCATGACAAGTAAAAACCCACTATCTGGTCTAGACGTTCCTTCATTAAATCCCTGTAGTGTCTTAATAAATATTTTAAGGTGAAGTCAGCCATTGTAAGCTCCATGTTATCAAATGGTGTTGTAGGCGAAGAGATTTTTTGGGTTTTTATCGAATTCAAATATAAATCTTTCTTCACAATCCATCTTTAAGACTGTATGGGGATCTTAATTTCAGGCCATGTAGCCTAGAAGACACTACCACGAAAGTATGATCGTGGGTATGATTCAGGACTCAGATGCACACCATAGGTCTGTGCAGGTGCAACAGTTTACTAACTGGCAGGGGCCTGGTTTGCACCATCTTGCATCGGAATGCGTGGATCAGAAAACAGTCTGAGTATTATCTTTTTGTTCACATTCATTGACTTCAGTTAATTCCCTTTGCAGCCAAGAAAGTTCTCCATCTAGCTGCCTGTCTCCCTTTTCTGGTATGCAGAGCACACTTACCATCAAACAAGCACGCATAATTATATTCCCAATATGAGTCTTTTTGTGGGTCCATCATTTCATGAGCTATTGTCAATGCCCATAGTTGAAACCTTCCAAAACACACCGGTCTCTCATCTGTCCAGCCTACTACATCATCACAAAACGTCTAACAATAAAACCCAATGTGCCTCAACTACAGATAGGGTCCTGAGGATCTGTATTAGAAATGTCTCACTTCACAAAATTGATAATTTCTAAGTATATTCTTTTTTTATTAAACCTGATTTCGCACAGAAGACCCATATTCTGATATCTGAAACAGGTGATCCCTTAACATTGAAAGACCATATTTACCAATAGATAGGAATAGGTGAAATGCACAATAATATTAAACAATTATTTCCATAAGCAAATTAATGTAACACAAAGAGCTTCACGCTACAACGTCATTAAAAACAATATAAAATTAGTAAAAAACAATACAATATACAAAAAAATAAAAAATAAATAAAAAAAACGTAATACCACCATGCATGTTACACTCATCCCAACCCTCCAATCAAAAACAAACATCGGGAGTCCCATTCCCACCATCCCCAAAACACAAACCACCAGGGACCCCAGACCCCAGCCGCGCCGACCCTTCTGTCCCTCTTCTTCACGTTAAACACGTCTCTCCCATGTGTGTGTATGTGCGTGCACCGCCCTGTAGAGCGTTGTGTGTGCCACGCCGTTACATTGCCTCTTGTACAAATAAACAAAAGGCAATGTGGTGATACTCAGATCTAAGTTGAATGAAACACTATATTGTGGGGAGTCATTCAAGGTATGAGAAAGAATTAACTTTGACTCACCTTTGGTTCATACATCCTAGCCGTTTGTGATGCCAAATTGCTAGAGAAACACTAATCTCTCCTGCCCTTCAGCAGGAAAGCACATGTCAGTATATAATATACTGATGTGTGCTAAGCTTTGCCAATAAATAATAATGATACACTGCATCATTATTTATTATCTATGCACACGATCTGCCTAATGATTTACTCATTGCAGTGGAAATGTACACTACAGTGTATAGAGTATTTGCATGCATTATGCTTTTGAAGGCACAATAATAATTCCTGATGATATATTAAAGCAGATTATTAAGACAAATAATGTCATGACAAACTAAATGATGACAACATAATGATGTAGGATTTTCCAGATTTGTTTATTGTATAAAGCAAATGTCTAGATGAATGCAAGTATCCATTATAATAGCAAAAGATCCAGCTAAGTGCTTTGTGGTTACTCTTGAGTAACACAGTGCAACACTGGGTGTCTCTGCTTTACGATTAGCCTGCTTAAGCGTGCTCATATGCAATATGGAATGGTATTTGGAAACTGGATGGCTCCTCATCTTAACCAAAGGTGTCGTTTTTCCAGCCGACGTTGGCCGCGTCCATATCAACAAAGTTAATGTAGATCCTGGAACAGCAGAAAAATTACTGGATTAAAATCCATATTATTCAAAATAATTCATCAAGAAACTGTGTAGGGTTACAGTAGTGTTTCTTATGGCAACATTGTTTATATTAAAAAGGGTGTAAGCTATGTATTATGCTAACCTGTCGGGAGAGATGCCCAGGTGTTTGTTGAGCAATCCACACAACAGTTTAGAGTATTTTTTGTTCTGGGCACCGCCAATCTTGCCAATACTGTGAAGTGAGCAGAGGGCACAGGCTTCCCCCTTTCCCCCGAACATCATCAACTGGTCGGGGACAACTTGCACAGCAATATACTGGATTACACACACACACACACAAACACAAACACCAACAATGTTAAAATCATAATCAAATTAAAATGATTTTTAATGACAATCTGACATCTTTTACTAAATATAGTGTTAACGAATATGAACCCATACAAAAAGATGAAGTCAGATGTAAATCCTAAACGATTAGAATGACACACACAACCATATAGCTACCGGTGCAAGAAAGGTCACCAGCCTGAAATGTGGCTACGCCTGACACAGTCTTACTATTGGACTTCATTAAGATAGACAGGCAATGCGGATCGAAACAAAATATGGAGACCCAGATTAAAGCCGGTTTGATTAGGCATTAGTGGCACTAGGAAATTAGACATATACTATTATAGGCCAATAAGATTTATTTTAATGACTGCATGTTTCAGGCTAAAGTGAGGTTCAATTATTTGGTTGATGTTCATTTTCCACATTTTATGTACAATACGCAACATAAACACATAGACTGCGTATATTTATATCCACTGTCTTACCTGCGCAGGTTTGCCCGTGGCTTTGGCCAGCTCTTGGGTGGCCTCGGACAGTAGCTCAGGTGGAACATCAGCTTTGGAAACATTGGTATTCACCACGAACATCGGCATGATTGACCGTTTTCAAGAAATGTCCTGCAGGAGCGCAAACTGCAGTGAGTGAGAGTAGTCTTCCGTGTGTAGGCAAAATTACTATGCGTCTTCCTCAGCAAGGAAGCATACGTTTAATATGTTTTATGAAGCCTTGTAGATTACAGCGCCTCCATCCGCTCTGGAAGACATGGATATATGACATCTAAAATACACTCGTCAGTCAGTCGCCATTCGTATGTAAATATATTTCCACAAATGTATTTTTTATTCCATTAATGAAATTAAAAAAATATATATATATTTATATATATATATATATCAAAAATATTTTCCTAGTGTAGAATAGTTACGGTACTGCGCCTGCGCAGTGTTGTCAGGCATCCTGAGCAGGATTGAAGAAGGCGACTAGGCGAGTCGCGATAAGGAAAACATTGCCAGTAAGAGAGCAAATAAGTTATGTGTATTTTTCATTGTAGTTTGTTTTTTTTTAGCTTTTTAATCACGACCAGACATATCGGCAATAATTCAAATAAGTCCGCGTTTCACCAGTTGCTTTATTGGTCTACCGATTTCAGCTAATAAACGGTAAGGTTTTCCAGCTAAATTAGCTAGTCTGCTGCTACAGTGCTAGCACCTCGACTTTCTGCCATTGGTACGGAGCTTACTGTACAATGCTGCTCCTTTACGAGTCTCTGCTCCTTCGTCCAATGCGTTACCGGGTTCAACTTAGCAAGTAACTTGACCCAGCAGCAGACCAATGCCACACAGTTCTACGGTACTCTATAGACAAAACATAATGGTACTACTTACATAAACAAGAATCCTTTCAGTAAGTATTTTTATGCACGGAAATGGAAAACACACCATGGTGGATATTACTATTTAGAGCCCTGGCATACTCTATAGATTATGTCGTTTAAATATATAGATATCTGTAGCAAATATTAGAACAATCTAATCTATTTGTCGGATTTGATGTTGCCATTGACTGGGGAAAAATATGTAGAAATCAGTTCCATGGGCACAGTAATGTATGTAGGTGTTATAACATCACCAGATTCGGTTCGGTCGGACCCATGGAGGAGCCTGTGATCACGTTTGAGACCCACCTGACAGCTGTCATGGACAGTCTGATACGAGCCTCGGTCTGCGAGATCACCAAACTCTTCCAAGAGACCGTCAGCGACTACCTGGTGGAGCTGTCGCTTAACAGGAAAGAGAACGAAACTCTCAAATTACGACTGAGATTGACCGAGAATAAATTAAGAAACGAGCGCAAGTACGGAATGGGGTGGGCGGCGAACCGCCGCAACGCTGGACTGGAGGCGACGGAGGACGAGGGAATCAGTGGGCGGAAAAAACGAAAAGTTCAAGCGCCCCGTGAGTATTTATATTTTGTGAGTATGATGCACACAGTACATCGTAACACGGTACACGATGACCCTGTGGGTCGTCACGTTCAGATTGTAATGCCCTGTCCAACTGCAGTACAAAAAAACTAGAAGCAGGAATGATAGCGTGTCATCAATATATTACTAACTGCATTTTTGTGTCTAATAATGTATAATAATCAACAGTGTGGTAATGAATTCATGCATTGTCAACAAGACGCATTTGTTCAGTTGGAAACCATCTGGCAAGAAATCATCTCCCTCTCCATCTCTCTCCCCCGCCTCCTTCCCCTCTCTCTCTCCCTCCTCCATTGCTCCACCGCCTCCTCCTCATGCTCTCTCCCGCTGCCCTTCACCCTCCCCCGCCTCCCTTCTCCGCTGCATTCTGTCCCTCCCACTCCTCCATGTCTGAGCGCTCTCCCTTCTTCTCCTCTCCTCTCCCTGCCCCCCCCCCCTCCTCCACTTCCCATAATTACACTCCCTCTCCACATCCACTTCTCCCTGCCTCTCTCTCTCCCCCTGTTCTCCTTCAACATGTCCCCTCTCTCTCTCTCTCTCTCTCTCTCTCTCTCTCTCTGTCCTTCTACACCCCTTCTCTCCCCACTCCTGTTATCACGTTCCCTCCCTCGCTAAACCCCCCTCTCCTCTGCTCCCACTTCTCCACTCCTTCTCTCCTTCATCTCACCGTCTCCCCAACACACACATGCTGTAATTCCCCTTAACCACCCCCTCCCTCATATTTAATTCTCCATCTTTCCTTTCTGTCTCCCTGTGCCCTCCCTTCTTCCTCCTCACCCATCCCTCTCCTCCTCCTCCTCCTCCTCATGTGTTCTTCTCTCCTCTCCTACTATCTCCTTTTCGCTCCTCCTATCTCCTCCACCTCTCCTCTCGTCAGGAGGCAAGCAGAAGCGCGGCCAGGCTGGAGCCTACGTGAAGGGCTGGCCCGAGGCTGCATGGCAGGAAGGCGGAGAGGGAGGAGAAGTAGCAGCGGCCATGGGGCTCATAGCAGCAGCAGCAGGAGGAGGAGGAGCAAGGGTGAAGGAGGCCAGGGAGATGTACCTCATCCAGTTCCCTGGGGACGAGGACGACGAGGGAGCCACGGCGGAGGACGAGGAAGGGGAGGGCAGCCCCGGTGGAGAGGGGGAGGAGACGGCTAACATCAAAGAGGAGGTGAGGGAGCCTGGCTTCCTCCGAGGAGGAGGAGGAGGAGGAGGAGGAGGAGGAGGCGGCGGCGTAGGCCTATAAGAAAGTGGCACAGAACCACCTCCCCTTCCCCCACACCCCCAAGAGCTGCTTAGAAGATTTCAATGGAAAAGAACAGAGAGAGAAGCAGGCAGAGAGAGACAGAGTAACGTCTGTTCCGTAGAGTTCTCTTGCCTGTGTTCCAGCCTCCGAGCCGCGGCCACTAAGGTGTATTAGCCGCAGGAAAAGCTATTGGTTTGATATGTAGGTGCAAGAGGAGTATGTCGAGTAGGGTGCTACAAAAGCTGAAGTGCGGGAGGCTTTAAGGCAGGAACACGTGCGGTGGAGGTGAAACGCTGTTCGCTATTCCACCTCGTGACCAAGTAACGGCGGCCACTCGTCGTCAGTTCAGTCTGTGAATATTCAGAGCTGGGGCGCAGTGTGTGTGTGTGTGTGTGTGTGTGAGGGGGGGGTGCATCCCCCCCCTCAGTTTTGTAAAGAACAAAATCAACACACACACAGACACACAAACTTTTGAGATTCACTGATTCAAAGCACACGGGGTCTTTGACAGTGATGCTATTAGTAGGTTCCATTATATGGTTTTATTTAACAGACAGTTATAAACCTGGTTTTGTTCTTCAGTTATTTATATATACTATATGATGGAGTGATATTAATACAAATAATTATAGTGATGATAATAATAATAATAATAGTTAAATGCCTTTGTTTGAAGCCACTGTAAGCTACTGTTGAAACAAAAGCACCTTTCTTGTTTGACAGGTGAATTAATTGCAGTGCATAGGAAGTGATGTGCTTTGCCGATTGCCCGATTAGACGAGGATATTCTTGTGGTCCCACAACCGTGACTCTAGATGACTTGTGGAATGTGTGCTGGTTATTTATAGAGCGGCATGCTCAATGTACTTTCTGTTGGCATACCACAAACAAGATCTTTATAATCTAGAATTTACATTACGGATTTCATCTTCAAATATATGTATTCTGGTTAAGCTTTCTAAATGCTGTACATGAATGACTATAATAAAATGTATTAAAAGTATAGTCAGCTATTTCGAGCTAATTGTAAGCTAATACACTTTTTGTCAATTTCACCAAATATCTCAAAGGTAATCTCGTACCGCTACACAGCCATAGCTCCATATATAGGAACACAAACAAAGTGGCGAACACGGCTCACAACAACATCAATGCTGCTTGGCTTCGCAATACGTTTCAATGAGTGGGGCGGAGCTTCTGAGGGAGTTTGTTTTTATTTCAGTTGGCGAGTTAGCAAGCCTTCTTGAGAATGACTGACCCTGCCTTTAAGTGGGGGAAAAGTTGATTCGAAACCACACATGTATGATTCATCTGCTGACCTCTATCATGGTGACTTTGATTCAAAACAGGCCTAACTGACAACTCTGTGGTTCTGTATGCAGTGCCCTCAGCTAGAGGGCTATCAACCTGCATCACTCCAGTTAATCAAGGAGGCTTTGAAGATGGACCCGCCCAGCCAAAGCCTCCACGCCGGCTCCAGATCCCACAGTGAAGGTAACGAGACCGAGACATGTTCACGCAGGTACCCCCTCAGACCGTTTGCTGATGTTCGCAAAACGTTCGCGCCGAACTCAAAACGAACGGAAAACGCTTTGAATGCATTTGCAATGTGTTCGCAAACGTTCGCCAGTTCTGAACGCACCTCAGGTTTTTCCACGTCTTCTGTCTGTCTGTCTGTGTGTCTTGTCCACTCAGGAGACCTCTCGGATCGCCCCCCTGCCCTTCATCCAGGAGACGGGGGTGAAGACAGCTGGGAGATGGGCTCCACGGGGCCCTCCGATGGGGGCATGAGTGTGGACGAGCTGCGGGGGCTGGAGTCGGCGCTGAGGGCCGAAAAGGGCAGAGAGCAGGCCGCAGCCATGAGGGCGTCGCCCAACCCCGTCGTCACCCTGGAGGCCACGGCGGTCGGCGAGACTCGCCTGGCCCCCAAGTACATCGGCCTGGACGGCCTGGAGCAGGACGGGGAGCTGGAGCCCCGGCCCCCCACCCTAGAGAGGGAGGACCTGCTGGCCGTGCACGGCAGGCTGAGGGACGGGCTGCGGCCTGCGGCGGGGGCCACGGAGCCGGGCCCCGGCTGGATCAAGAGGGAGGGCGGGGGCTCCATGGCCGGGGACGGCTCCGAGGAGCTGCCCTACCTCTCGGCCCCGGGGAGCGTCGGGGAGAGCGGCGGCGAGGACGAGGACGGAGGCGTCGATCTGCTGCACTACTGCCGTCAGTGCGGCGGGGGCTTCGCGTCGGGGGCAAAGCTGGAGGAGCACCCCTGCCCGCTGGGGGGGGGTGGCGGCGGCGCGGAGGACGCCTCGTACCCCTGCGCCTCCTGCGGCAACTCCTTCAGCCACGCGTGGGCGCTGAAGAACCACGAGTGCGCCTGCGCCGCCGAGCGGCCCCACTGCTGCGAGCTGTGCGGCAAGCGCTTCACGCACACGCGCTCGCTGGAGCGCCACCAGCTGGTGCACACGGGCGAGCGGCCGCACCGCTGCGCGCAGTGCGGCCGCAGCTTCAGTCGCCTCGGCAACCTGGAGCGCCACCAGAGGATCCACACGGGCGAGCGGCCGTACGGGTGCGAGGCGTGCGGGAAGAGGTTCAGCCGCGTGGAGTACCTCAAGAGACACCAGCTCATCCACAGCGGGGAGAAGCCGGCGCTCCACTGCTCGCAGTGTGCGTGCAGCTTCAGCGACGTGGAGCAGTTCAAAAGCCACCAGTGCTTCTAGCCGCCGTGGGGGAGGCGTGAGAGAACGGCATGAATCGTGAACGTGAAGGAATGTTTCCGTCGTTTAGCGCCAACTCCATCTCAGTCCCACCTTTTGCGAAGAGGAATTCTGAGAATGTAATAGATGTTTGTTCTATTACCAAGGTTTGTGTCCCTCTTAGCTGCTAGCAGAATGATATTTTTTGTGAGAACAAGAAAACGCAGCGAGATTCACGTTTGTGGTGGATTTTCCTTGAGTTATTAACTAGCTGTTAGTGGGTTGCCTGAGGTTGACAGAAATTCATGCTGTGGCATTTTCCAAAAAGACAAGACGTTCTGCTTTTTTGTTTGCAATGTCTTTTTATTTTTAGGCATATACTTACATTTATTTATGTTTCTAAAATATTATGTAAAATGTTATCCCCGTGTCCAATTATTTTCATGTTCACCTTGAACTCATCATACACTCAGCATTTTATTATACTGACATTGTTGACGTTTTGGTATTTTATATGTTGTTTGGTCATACTGGTGGAAAAAATAAATATTTGGAACAATTTTGAAGGATTTGTTTTCATTCAAAAACATTTTGGTAAGTTATAAGAATGTACTTATTTTCATGTACAGCATTTCTCTAAATGTAATGCTGGTGATTATAATGTTTGATAGGGGGGGGGTCTCTGTTAGGCCGATCTTAGAATACTAATATTGCACCCAACAGTATTTTGGATAATTATTTTGCTTTTTATTTTACCAGGTTAGTCTTGTTGAGATTCAAACCTTCCAAGAGAGAATAGTGAATCACAAGAAGATGTTTATTTTATATATTATATTTGTTTATTTGAGTTTTTAGTTTGTGTATGTTTTATTGACCCTACCGTTGAAACGAACATGCCTCGTCCTGCTCCCATTTCCTCAAGGATATATATAAATCCTTCTGTAAATGTGGGCTGCTAGAATGTCCTCTTTGTCAAAATAAATGTATTTCTTCTTGCATAGTCACCAAGCCAGAGTCCCCGTTCATGACTGCCGGATCTCACGATTAGACAGTTCGTACAGAGCAGACTGACTGCTGTGCCAAATTTGCCGTAATGTCTGCATGTAGGCAATTGTAAAAAGATGACTCCCGAACCCGAAGTTACCTAAATACTACATGCGGACGAAACGTGTGGATGGATGAATGCGATGTGTTGAATAGAGATGACTAATTTGAACATTTAGTCTAGCAATTTAAGGAGTAGGAAGAAAGGAAGGGGTCTTTTAAATGTAATTTACACCAATCTACGGTCAGGACATATGGCTTGGTTTAAACACATGCTCAGTTTCTCAGACATGTAGATTAAACCTAGGTCTAGTCCTAGACAATGTTTTTTACGGCAAAATGAATTTTAGTCTTGAACTTGAAAGATTAAAATACATGATGCCTATGGGAAACTGGCTGCATAAGCATTTGAGGCAATAATATGCGCATAAATGTGTATGATGTATTATGTTAATTACTGCCATCTAGTGTTCAGAACTTGCATTACACTGTACAGCACAGCACAGTGAAGATGCTCTAAGTACAAATGTAGACCCTAATGCAGAAAACAAACATTGAGTAAAAAGTATAACTATATTTTATTATCTTTAGTCTTTATCTCTGTCTGTTTCCATTATAAGGTTCTAGTAGCTGACTCCCTGAAAAGCTAGCCTACGTGTCTCAGGACACCGCTTTATTGCATTATGAGTTGCTTCCTACTGTTATATCTTGGGTTGGCCTTGGTTGGTTACGAAAGGGTTGGCCTTGGATGGTTACGAAACCAACTCAAGCAGCAGTGGAGACCTCCAGGGAATGCAGCTCCAAATGAACGACTGTTTTAAAAGACTACAAACGAGTTTTAAAGGTGGTCAAATGTTTCCTGAGGATAATTTATCGCACTAGAAGTTATATAAAACGGGAACCTTGCCACGAGATCGAGCCTGTTGGCGCACGCTTTCAGTCTCTTCCGCGAAATGATTCTGGAATGTCAACTTCAGCGTTCTTACCAATCCCACCCAGCCTGCACTGAGAGGTATGCGAAACTTGTAAATGTGTGAGCAGCCCCAGTTTAGGCGTATTTTGGGCTCCGGTATGAGGACAACTGAGAATGGCGGAGGCCAGCGCGCTTGAGGAGCTGCACAACGAGCTCACCTGTTCCGTGTGTTTGGAGTTGTTTCGCGAACCCGTGATCCTCGAGTGCGGACATCACTTTTGCCGCGTGTGCATCACCCAGTGCTGGGAAGTGAAATCTGACGAGCTGTCGACCTGTCCGCAGTGCAGGAAGTCGTGCGGACCTAAACTGCGGCCAAACTCACTCCTGTGCAACGTCGTGGACAGTGTGCGCCGTGTCCGAGCTATGGACACAGCCGCCAGACCACCGGAGGAAACGGAAGACCCAGTGGACATCGAGGAACGAGACGCTGGTTCCAGCATGAGCAGCGTCGCCTCCTCGAACGGGTTCTGGACTCGACTTGTTGCAGTAGCAGATATGTGCGAGGAGCACGATGAGAAGTTGAAACTATACTGCGAGGACGACCAACTCGCTATCTGCCTGGTATGCGGGATGTCCCGCGACCATAAGACGCATAATGTCATTCCCATTAACGAGGCTTTCGAGAATTACATGGTAATTTAAACGGTATTATCATCGATTTGTTTTTATCGCAAGCATATCACAATTATCACACACAATACTAAAAAACATTTCGTAAACATATGAGACTGGGGCTGAGAAAATGCATTGATTTTACTAAAATATTTCACACTGCAGTGTTAAAAACGTAGGCCAACTGCTAGTTTGTCTTTGTGTATTTTGAGATGGAGGAATTCATCAATACTTCTGCACTTTTAACCGTTCAGTGGAACTGGACCATTGTCGATAGTTTATCAGCTAAAGTGGATATGTTTTAACGTGTCTATACAGTGTTGACTTTTTGGGTCAGTTAAAAGTCAAATTAGTCCTGGTTATAAATAAGTACTTAGTGTTGTATGACTGAGAGATCAAATTAAGTAGTCATTCAAGTTATCTCCATATCAACCGTATGACTACCTACTTGCAGAAATTTCCTGTGTGTGGGTGTGTGCGAACATGCTGTTGTTAACTTACTTCTTCTGCCAACCTCACAGGATAAGATGTCACTCGCTCTAAAAAGTGTTCAGCTACAAATGGAGGAGACCTCCCGTTTTCAAATCCACACCAGTGAGAAGATCCTCTTAATTAAGGTATAGATGTTTGTGTGTGTGTGTGTGTGAGTGTGTGTGTGTGTGTGTGTGTGTGTGTGTGTGTGCGCACACGCTTGTCTGTATGTGTATACAGTATTGAAAACCTGCTCCGCAACTCAACCTAAAGCACCCAGGCTTATACTCGTCATCAGGTGTGTGGGTGTGCGTGAGCGCACGTGCGTGTGTGTGTGTGTGTGTGTGTATGCATGTGCGCACGTGTGTGTGTGTGTGTGTGCGCACATGTGGTGTGCTCCTATTATGACATGTACATTATGAACCACTAATCAGTGTGTCTAACTGGATGACGCCAGAGATGGCAATCAGGTTCAGTGTCTCACACTACTGATTGCTAGTACTAAAATAGCAGGGCCTCATTTACATTCTAGTATTACATGCTAGTAGAAACACTAGTAATGTACTGCGTTTGTACACTACACTACATCAAACTATATAGTAATTTATCTCTTACTATTTCTTACTTGGCTATTTCTTTCCCTCAGGCTGGTACTTAGAAATAAAAGAAGAGCACACATTCTCCGCCTTTAAGTGTTTTTTTCTGCTCACTCAGTTTTTTTTTTGTTTTTTTACTTCTCCATACGACAATTGACAGGATGTGATTAGATAAGGAAGAGGAAGTGTACCAGTTTTCAGAATGTACACTGTGTGTGCGTGTGTGTGTGCGTGTGTGTGTGTGTGTGTGTGCGCGTGTGTGTGTGTGTGTGTGTGTGTGATTTAGCTACGCAATCTGTAATTTTGAATGAATTAATTGAGTAATTAATGAATGTATTAATGACTCACTATGTTTCGTTGTCTGCAATACAACACACGTGTTCAATCAATTCAAGTTATGAGTCCATAGACTCGAGCTAACTGGAGTGTGTCTCCTTTTCGTGTCACCAGGAGCGAGCAGGAGATGTGGAGGAGCACGTGAGCACACAGTTTAACCGTCTGAGGGAGTTCCTTAGTCAGGAAGAGGAGCATGTGAAGGAGAACCTGCGCAAGGAGAAAGAGGAGAGGCTTAGCCAATTGGAAGAGGCCCTCACCAAAGCCACAGAGCAAATCAGCCAATTGCAGACAAATGCTGGCAAACTCCACCTCAAAATAGGGGAAGATGAGAACCCCGAGCAACTCAAGGTGGGAGATGGACAGCCCATTAGACAGGGAATGTGGATAAATATGCTGTACAATGTATGTACAAATGTCATACTCATTCATATGAACTTAAATAATAGGTAAAACGAAACAAGTGAGAGTCTGCAGGAAATAAATCATTTGTACACTACAAAAAGTTTTTTATGGCAAACCCCTATGAAGTTACAGAAATGCTGAAATCAACATGTTATTTTCTGCTCTTTTACAGGGAATTAGGGACTTCATTGGAGGGTAAGCAACGGAAATGCCTCTATGATCTGATACCGTTAACAAACAGCTGTGTTTTTAAAAGCCGCATGACTGCAGTGATTGTTGTTATTGAGTTAACCAATGAACTCCAGTTGCTCTAAACCAAGGGTGGGCAATTATTTTCACTTTGACATTGAAAATGTCAGAGAACATCATGGGCCACATTACTTTTATACCCAACATGCTAAAATATTGTAAAACAAAATTACACAAAATCACAAAATAGTTAACTACATTTATACATATTCCTATGCAACACCATTTTCATAATCATATGTAACAGTTCCCTTTAACAATGTTCTTTTTTTTTACATAGCAGTAAATAAAGTAACATCATGCAGAGTGCGTCAAATCATTTTATGTTGTATTATTTTAAAAATGTTTGATGTTGGAATGTCTCAAAGGGCCGGATCTGGCCCCTGGGCCTGACGTTTCCCAGGTTTGCTGTAAACAGTACCCTAGGATACTTACTGCTGCTTACTATCTATCTATATATAATCTCTCTCTCTCTCTCCTAAGGGCTGAATGTTTGTTTGAGCGCCCTCCAGAGGCTAGTGTTGAACTGCAGCCCGGAGACTATGTGGGACCACTGGAGTACAGAATATGGAGGAAGATGTACTCTGTTCTTCAGCCAGGTATGCGCACACACACACACACACACACATAGACACACGCACACACACACACACACATAGACGCACGCACGCACGCACACACACACACATGCACACACACATACACACAGACACACACACACACACACATACACACAGACACATGCGCACACACACACACACACACACACGCACACACAGACACACACACACACACACAACCTAATCAACACATTGTGTAGAACAGCTGTCACCTTATCCCAATACGAATAAGTAAACAACTAAACTAGTAAATAAACAAAACTATCGCCAAACCACTTTCATATTCCGCCTCCAGCACTCTCGGAGGTGACCCTTGACCCCGACACTGCCTACCCCCGCCTGTGGGTGTCCCCGTGCCGCACCAGCGTACGGATGGGCGACATCCAGCCCAACCTCCCTGACAACCCTGAGCGCTTCACCCGCTACAACATCGTGCTGGGCCTGGAGGCCTTCTCCTCCGGCAGACATTACTGGGAGGTGCAGGTGGGCAGTAAGACGGCCTGGGGCCTGGGCGTGGCCACTTCCTCCGTCAACAGGAAGGAGGAAGTCAGCCTCTGCCCAGAGGACGGCTTCTGGACCCTGGTGCTGAGGGACAATGGCGACGGCACCAGTGAGTACGAGGCGTGCACCGACACGGAGGAGAGCTTGTTGTATCCCCCGAGACCCCCCAGGAGGGTGGGGGTCTTCTTGGACTACGGCCGTGGCGAGGTAGCGTTCTACGACGCGGGGGACATGAGTCACCTGTTCACCTTCAGTGAGGCGAAGTTCAAAGAGCCAGTCTTCCCCTACTTCAATCCCTGGCCTGTTATGAACGGACGCAACAGAGGCCCGCTCGCCATAGCAACACCTCAGTGGTGATACTTGCTTCGTAGTTAAAGCTGATGCTGGGAGACTCTTGCAATAGTTGCCTTCACCACTGCTCAGCCAAAGGTATTTCAATAATAACAAGATGGAGCATTGTAATGCATTTCAATGGAGGCAAAATTATAACACTTCCAATCTCTTGAGTGTCACAAACAGCATTTTGTTGTGGAGCCTAACGTAGGCAGCACCCACACAGATACATCTATCTATCTATCTATCTATCTATCTATCTATCTATCTATCTATCTATCTATCTATCTATCTATCTATCTAT
>JAODLL010064212.1:0-17512 GCA_026546735.1 Forbesichthys agassizii
CTGCTGGGCACAGAGGCATTGGGGACCCTTGTTATTTTGCTGTGGTTCCTTCCCTCAGGCCATCTTATCAGACAGACCCAAAGTATTGATGCCAAAACACCAGTCTAGCCTACACACAGCACAGCAGGTGATCACAGGCACGCACACACAAACACGTACACAAAGGGCACATGTCGCAGAAACACACACACACACACATGCACACACAGGCCAAATCACAAGGGACAACAGTAGATGAAAAAGAAAACAATCCCGTCTTGGTTTGAGAAGAATTAAAAAGCTTTCTGCATTCGTTTCATCTCCTCTTATTTCCCTTCTCTCTTGCAGCCACAAGCCATCCCCCTCTACTCACTGATTTTATGGCCTGGGGTTGATCACAGCAGGCGGACACGTGCATGACAACACACGCACACACACACACACACACACACAGCAGGAACTACCTTATGGGTGCCAAATCAAAAGAGACAGTGAGTAGATATGTCCTTGACTGGATGTTCCAGGTGCCAACCCAGCTAGGCTGATGAAAGCCAGCGCGGCCTGCTCATATATGGCTGAGACTGAATTCAATTGGCTGTAATTGCATGGCAAAATACTGTATGTTGACACGGTAGCTCAGAGGAATCATTGATGAGATAATAATAGGAATCTGATACTTCCTGCATTTTAACATATAAATGAGTACTATAAACATGTAATTTTAAATAATGTCTGGGAAATACCTAAAGGTTTAGCAATTATGAGGGTGTTGCTTATATAAGATGTTATGTAATTCGTATTTAATAACTTTAACAGGACGTTAAATCAAATCTAAACTCTAACAACTGTCATCTGTCTCATGAAAACAAGCAGGACCAGATGGGGGTTTGTAGGCTGATTCTACCTCAGAGCTCTCCAGATAAGGGAAAAAAAACATCCCAAAATCAAAACACCTGTGGCAGGTATTCAAGTCGATATGAAAATAATTACATCCAAACTACCTGTAGCATTTATTCAAATGAGAAACAGCTGCTATAGGACAGGCAGATAAACAGGTGTGAAAGTAGTGATAAGGAAGAGCCATGCGCACTCAACCAATAGGAGTTGAAAAGGCGGGAAAGTGTGATTGTGCCACGCCACGGGTCTAGCACAAACAGATCAAAGGTGAGAAAGGCATGACCACTCGTTTGTCAACCTGTTCATAGCTGTACAGTATCAATATTACTGTAATGTCACCTGCTGTATTCATCAAAATATAGTGTAGTGTTAAGAGACTAAAGTCATGTCTAGTTGAGCTAGATATACAGTATGTATGATCATTGTGCAAGTTTCCAGTTTATTTGAGGAGGGTCAGGACACAATATACCTTCCTGTTTCTAAATGTGAAATACAGCGCTCATAACAAAACGCAGGGTAACGTAGTGGTCCTAGGTCATCTCCCAACCAAAATGTCCAGTGTTCATCTTAATGTTCTTGAGTGAGATATTGTATCTTACTGTTACTCTCCTAAATAAACTAAACTATAAACAGCAACAGGTTATAGAGGTTTATTTAAACCGTAAGCTCAAATACCAACAGTAGTGTGTCACATTGAAAGGTTGTTGCTAAAGGCAACGCTCCATGCTTGAAATAATTCAGCTCACCTAGTGGCACCGCTGAAGGAAATGCTCATATCACAATGCCATTAGCTATTTTGTTAGCTGTGGCTCATGAAGGAAGGCCCATGCACACCTCTTGGGCAAATCAATACGTAGAAATGGCTGATGGTATTGCAATTGAGCTGGGGGACGTGTCACTTTGATGGCGAGACAGAAACCTTCAGATAACTGGTTGTGCTTTGAGGCTACAAAGCTGCCAGCTGATAAGAAATAAACGTATAGATGGTGTTGACTTATCAAACAGTTGAAATAAATAGAACTAATTCTGAAACCTAGTAAAAACTATTTGTTCTGCACCTTGCCACAATGTTCTGTAAATTATGGAAATTAATCACATTAATCATATTTCCTCTTACATACAAAATACATAGTGTAAAAATGTGTGTTGGAAGTATATAGTTTTTTTGAAAATCAGTGGTGGAAGAACTGGACTTTTTATCTACATGTAATGAAGATTAAGTTACACATTCATCATTTTATGAATGTGTAACTTCATAAGTAGAGGCTATGAAAACAAATAAGACAAGCCAACGTAGCAGAGGATAACTGGCACTGAATAATGTAGCATCTGAGAGGCCTGCTCAGTACTGCCGAGGAGGTGTTGAATGGGATGAAAAGGCTAGCAGGCTACAAACAATCAAGTCCAGCTATAGGGGACCTTGGATAGTGCTAACGAGCTAAACCTGTTGTCCAGCACCCCAGTAATCATAGCTTTTCATTTGCCACCACCACACCTGTCTTGATTAACCACTAGACTGTACCACACCACCAGGTACATCCATTTGCAGGTCATATGTGCAGGTTTGTCATATGTGGTGATGGAACACACTGGACCGTCACCATTATTCCCTCTACACCCGTGAAATGGCCTTCAGCTCTTGAACATCTGCAGAAGGTCTCTGATGACTCCTCTATTGTGGGATTCAGGATTTGGGATTAACAGTTGTATCAAGCAATTTATAGAGAGTACTGTAGATACTGTACTGTATATCTTATATTTACGTAGACTTACTGTACTGCAGATCATAGACTTACTGCTATGACTTTTCACGTGAGAGGTGAAACCACTAACTTATCTGCCCACATATAAAGAGGAGTGCAGAGGTGTAGGGATCTGTCATATAGTCCTGAGGAAAACCAAGTGCAGCTCAACATGGTCAAAAACAAGGAGCTGGAGGTCGATTTCAGATGTTCACAGTTAGAACTGGTGTTCTCTTACAAGAGCTGCAGATAAAGAACAAACTAGACCCACAACCTGCACAACACAACGGCTCTCCGTAAGAAGAGAGAAGCAGTTGTTTCTGAAGAGGCTGAATCAGGCTCCTGCCTGCCCCTTCTACAGTCCATAGAAGCCAGGGAGACTGGTGCCATGGGACCCCTGTCACCTCCCAGTTCAACCAACCATGCCAAACTCAATAAGCTGGTGAGGAAGGGCAGCTCTGTTGGAAACTAGACAGAACAGGACAGTGTGAAGAACAAAATCAATACCATCCTGAAAACCCCTCCCAGCCCCGACGATGCAGTCAGCTGTGGCAGATGGGGTGCCCTTTCAGCCACCCGCCTGCCATGGGACAGGATGAAGCATTCAGGTGTTTCTTTGCCAACATGCACATTTAAATATCTTAAAGGTATGGTCAGTCATTCTTGCTAACGCAAAGCTCAAATCAAAACAGTATTGTTTTGCGTGCGGCGCATCACGCGTCGAAATGCATTGTCAAGCAAAGCGTAGTGCTACGGCTTGTTGATACGAGAGGTGTTCAACACTTGTTTATGTTACTATTCACAGAGCCAGGGCTGTGTAGAAGTATCATATTCTTTTTTCAACACGTGCAGAGAATGGTAAGCTATCGAAATGCAAAAAGATATTTGTTGAATTTAACAAAAAGTGTATTAGCTTACATTTATAGCTTGCATTAGCTGACTTTACCTTTAAGAGACTTTTATACAAAGCCCCTTACAACAAGTACATATGTCAATAGCTGAATAGGTTAAACAGTCATTGTAAGTAAATACAATTGCTTGTGCACACAGTATACTTGGCCAATGGGGCAGCATTAGTTAATTTCTATATGGAATAATTTATATCTAAATCTTTATTTTACTAGCAAAGTCAATTAAGAACATCTTATTTACATCTTTATAATGGCCTAGCAGAAGTCGCTGTTGGCAATGGATACTGAGATTTAAATAAAAATAATAAAAACAGTAACAAGAAAACTTCCAACACCAATAAACCAAGAACTGCGACACAAGAAACACAACAAAAAAATAATAGAAAAAACAAGATATAACCATGATAGCATAATACAGTTGGTAATAGGACACACTGGTCTATACAGAAAGGAAACAATGTGTACAACTCACTGTATAAATGTAATGGTCAAAACAATATAACAAGACCACAGACAGCATCACATAAAGTATCTATAAATGAGTTAGAGAATATGTCTTGGCATGTTAATCACATAACGTCAAGACATGTTGCAGTGGTGAGAGAAGCGTAACACTGTATTGTTGTTGTAATTGATTCCAATCGTTAGGCCATGTAAGAGGAGCTGTGTCCTCGAGATTGTGCTATTGTACCTCACGCCAGCGAACCTGTCATATTCTGCTGCTGAACCCCCCCCCCCCCCCCCCTTCCTTTCCCTGGGGGATCAATAAAGTGTTATCTTGTCTAATCTTATGTAAAGCGTGCTGCAGCCTCTGTCCACCTGTGCTGCTGCTTTATAATTGGTGTGTAACAGAGCTGTGGTCAGGCAGAAAAGTGTCCATTTACACGCTGGGATGGAGCGCATGACACAGATTGCTCTACGGCAATTAAGGCCCTGCCTGCACGGCCATATTGAGGAGGCATTGCACAACCGTACACAGTGGAACATATGCGCGCGCACGTATGCACGCACGCACACACATATTCTTACACACTCACACATTCTCCCTCTAACACAAATATCTCAATTCCTTTCTCCCTCAAGCCTTATTTCAATTTTACAAATATCTCCTCGCATTTCACTAGCGAACCGTTCTCTGTGCGTGTTGGATAAATAATTTCATACTTATTCACAATCCTGGCTTCGTAATTTGGAACATAAACAAAGTGACGGACACCTCTTATATCAACAAAGCCGCAGCACTACGCTTTGCTTCACAATGCTTTTTGATGTGTGATGTGGCACCGTGGAGAACAGTGGAGCGATACTGTTTGGATTTGATCTCGAAATTAGCAAGAAGGACCATACCTTTAATTCATATGTCACTCTACCCGTCAAGCCCATACAATCACACACACACACACACACATAAAGAAAACACATGTATAGAAGCTAAAAAGGAGATTTTCAAGACTACTTGTTCTTGTGAGCTACAGTATAGAGCCTGACTCTCTCCTTCAGCTGCTTGGAAGGGGAGACTGCAATGGAGGGAGGGAGGAGGGGAGAGGCACAGCGCTAGAGCAGCAAGACAGGAGGTGAGGAGGCGGCAGGCAGTTTGAGAGCTCCTTTCTCCTGCAGACTTCAGAACCGAGAGGTTAGTGAGTGTGTGTGTGTGTGCGTGCGCTTGTGCGTGAGTGTGTGTGTGTGTGTGTGTGTGCATTTGCGTGCGCTTGTGCGTTAGTGTGTCTAACGTGGGTGGATTTGTGCAAGAAGAAGAGGTTGCTGATGCTCAAAATTTTGAAAATCACTCAAGGCACAAATATGGAGAGATCTTTTGGGCCAAGGAAAATGAGTCGTTACTTGAGTTGACACATGTAGCCTACATATTGCCTACATATTAAAATGAGTTTGGTTTGTAATTATTAGTATTTTTATAATGTATTTTGTGTTTGCGTAGATAACAAATTATCTAAATAAAAACTAAAAAAGTAAGATAATGGTTAATTGAAAATGACCACATTACTTAGTTCGACTTAACATCTTGCAATTTTTCTCGGGCCTTAAATCTTATGTCCCTCCAGTTGACATTATTTTGCTTTATGTGACCTTTATTTAAGAGGGGATCTCAGGAATATTACATCATCTTTGAATAAAACATGCTGGATGTGAGCAGAGCTTCTTTGTCTGAGTGATGATCTCATCACATTTACGGCACACGTACCACAGCACGGTAAAGACACTGCCACAGCAATGTCGTCATATTACACTGTGTGGTGTCACAGCTGAAAGTGCAGTGTGATCACACTGAAATGGTTGGTAATGCATTTAAAGACACGCTAATACCCTCTCTGTTTCTGAGTGGGTCGTGGGTGTTGGGGGACGGGGTTGTTTCAGCGAATGCAAAGCTTTGTCTTGTCTATTTTGCTTTGCAGTAAAAATATTGATCTGGAATGAACAATGCAAAAAGGCTATCATTTGTGGATTTTGTTATCTTGAAATTTACTATATTAACTAACTAAAAACCTGTATCTAGTTTAAGGAAATGTGTGGTCCATGATGTTTACACATTTACAAACTCTATAGGTCTGCTATCTGGTTATCTGATTTCCAATCAATATATTATGTTATAATTAACTAAATAAATCCATTCAAGCACTATAGAACAAATTTACCAAAGACGTAAGGTGGAAAACGAAACCCCCCACACACCAGACCACTTTCCCATTAAACTATGAAGGGATTTGGGCCAATTTAAGAGCTACTTCTCTGTGAACAGCCTGGCCTGCAGGAGTACTTACCGTCCAACAGATGTTGAGGGATGATGGGGGGGTTGCTTGGAGCGAACATGGAACAGAACACCAGAGGCAAACACAGACAAGATACGCAGAGAGCATTAAGTTTTACAGGCTGACAAAACATTCTCAGATGGCACATAACTAACTAGCTAATACATACAGGCAGGACATAAGCAGTGAGAAATTGACAAACCTGTGCACACACATGGCAAACAATTAAGCCGAAATTGCAGTAAAGCTTATTTTTTGGTTTGGTTTTATTACAGCCAATAACACACAGCATACATGTTCTAATTGCTTATATATATGGAGTGTGCTTTGTTAATTGTTCTTTAATTAGCAGACTATTTGATCCACATCAAAGCACACACATTCTTACAGGTTTCAGTTACAAAATGTAAATATAAAATAAGTACTCAATTACACTTGACATAAATATGTAAGTTACTTGATTACAGTACAGATCAGAATTTTATTAGGTGCTATTATCCAAATAATTTGACAATGGAACTACTACAAGCATTTATGGATGGTAGGTGATATTGCTTTAGAATGCTTCATGAGGACCCAAACGTGTCAAACTCATGACCTTGCTGAGAGTCAAGCTCCAAACCACTAGACACTATTGCGACTTGTGCTCCTTGCTTCTCAAAATGGAAATCATCCAGGCAGGATATCCATCCATCCATCCATCTTCTCCCGCTTATCCGGAGTCAGGTCGAGGGGGCAGCAGCTTCAGCAAAGGACCCCAAACTTCCCTTTCCCGAGCAACATCATCAAGCTCTGACTGGCGGATCTCGAGACGTTCCCAGGCCAGTTTGGATATATAATCTCTCCACCTGGTCCTGGGTCTTCCCCGAGGCCTCCTCCCAAGGGAGGCGCCCAGGAGGCATCCTTACTAGATGCCCGTACCACATCAACTGGCTTCTTTCGACGCAAAGGAGCAGCGGCTCTACTCCGAGTTCCTCACGGATAGCTGAGCTTCTCATCCTATCTCTAAGGGAGACGCCAGCCACCCTTCTAAGAAACCCCATTTTGGCCGGTTGTACCCATGATCTTGTTCTTTCGGTCATGACCCAACCTTCATGACCATAGGTGAGGGTAGAAACGAAAATTGCCCGGAAGATCGAGAGCTTTGCCTTTCGGCTCAGCTATCTTTTCGTCACAACGGTGCAGTGAAGTGATTGCAATACCGCTCCCGCCGCTCCGATTCTCTGGCCAATCTCCCGCTCCAATGTCCCCTCACTTGAAAACAAGACCCCGAGGTACTTGAACTCCTTCACTTCGGGTAAGGACTCATTCCCTACCCGGAGTAGACACTTCATCGGTTTCCTGCTGCTCCACGCAGGATAATATTTGAGAATTACTCAGTTTTACCCCTTTCAAGATCTGTTGCAGCTACAGTAACTGCCAAATATTAGCACTGCGGTCATTCTATGTGAAGGCACAGACTAAATATGAATAGATAAATGGATAGAGGTCCCAGCTCGGCATTGTTAAGAGAGATGAACACTCAAGATTTGTGCATTGAGGCACGCTGGCATTAGCATGGGAATTAACATGTCCTCAAGAATATGGCCTCCAGCAGCTTCCACACACAAATAGACACACACACACACACACACACACACACACATACACACACAAACCCTGGGTGCAGGATGTGACAAGTGAGAGCAGGCAGTTGTTAATTACTGGTGCCCTTCCAGAACCATCCCACCGGGCGATACTAAAATAATTAACGCTGTCGCCGTTGCCACCGGTCCCTGTAGCCATAGCGATGAGAAGATTTACCCAGGATTCCCCTGCGGTTGTAGCAACAAGCATTTAGCGGATGAGAACACTCACGGTTCTGAGATGGAGATAAGGCTGATGGTTGGTGTGTTTGTGCATGTATGTGTATGTGTGAGAGAGAGAGAGAGTGAGAGAGAGAGAGAGAGAGAGAGAGAGAGAGAGAGAGAGAGAGAGAGAGAGATAGAAAGTGTGAACACAATGGCTGATGGGTAAAGTAAAGATGAAAGCAGCCAGTAATCATGGTACATCTGTTCTTCTACTGCTCATGCAACCTATTCTGTTTCTTAGACCCATCCATCTTAGCTTCACTGATTGATTTAGTTAGTGCAGAATGCATACATGATAGATGCGTACAGCTAGCTCTGTGTCAAGAAGCCTATATACCTGAGAATTCAAGCTGCATGGTAAATTGCATGCTGCAGAGGTGCTTCCGCTTCAGTTGGAGCTGAATAAATCTAAACGCTTTTACACAGTAGTAGCTATATGATTACATACTGTACACAGTGTTGAAATTAGGGGGAATTTGGTATTATGTGAAATAATTAGTCAATGTTGTAAAGCAGATACTTTCTTTTGTATAAGTAGTATGAATTATTTTATAACATATCCTAAGAAATATAATGTCCCTTGTTTAGCAAATTATTTATGAAATTATTCCTTAAATTTGTAGCTATAACGGGAGTAGCTTTAATACCCTAACATTCCTTACAATATTGTAGCTGATATCTACTATGTAACACATTTTCCAGCAGTTTTAAGCAACTAGACACCTAACATGATAAAGATAAGTATATAAACAAGCAGTTTTAAGCAATGCCTGAACTAGGCACCTAACATGATAATGAGAAGTAGACATACTGTAAATAAGCAGTTTTACATGATAAAGATAAGTAGATATAAGCAAAACAAGGCAGGCTTACAGATTGTTCTAAGACAACCATCAAAGAAAGCTTAGCGGAAAACTGGACAGGAGCCATTTTTGTTTGTATGCACATAGGAAAAACAGAGATGGCATGCTCCATTGCTTGCATTCATTGTGAAACTGTATTGTTTTCTATTGCAATTGTTTTGTTCTATTTTTTTTTTTTTTTTGGAGTGGGAGGGTTGTGTTGGATATTATTGTTTATATTATATTAATTGTTTATGACAGGGCTATTACAGTTGCGTGAAATACATGTCATTCACTTCTGTCTGTGTTCTGCTAAAACCAATACATCTAACCATAAATCATATTTTTTCTAAAATGGCTACCCGATATGCGTGCGAGGACATGATAAAACAGCAGAAGATAACATTTGTCTGGTGTATATCAATGCATAATTGCGTAGATCCTTACAATAGATTTTCTTTCCATCTTTTGTTTCTCTCATAAATCTGCCTCACCATTTCACAATGCTATAGCGCTGTGTCTCATTTGTATACAGGGCACAGTGAATGAGTGAGTGGCTCTTAGACCCATTAGGTTTGATGGCATTGCGTGTGCCTTTGTTTTCTAAGTGGGCAATCAACCTGGAGATCCTTCAGTCGAGCAGCTATCGCCGTTTAATAATCTGCTGATGGATGGTGCACATTTAGATGGGACACTCGCTGTCTGTTACACACATATTTGTTATTTTCTCTCCATTTACCCGCCTTTCTCACCGCTGAGACATCCTCGTGCTTTCCAGCTCTGGTTTAGTACTGTTAGGAGATATACTGTAAGACATAGCAAGCTGTCTCTCTTTTCCCTATATTCACTTGAAAGGGACATTGTGTGTGTGTGTGTGTGTGTGTGTGTGTGTGCGTGTGTGTGTGTGCGTGTGTGCGTGTGTGTGTGCCTGTGCAGTGTGCCTGTTCACAAGCTATTGAGAAAGAAAAGCGTGCGTGCGTGAGCACACTTGAGGTGCCCGCAAGTCTTTCGGGAATATGTCCGGGGCAGCCCACCTCTCATATCTCAATCACACACGCAACAGCAGAGCACTTGTTTTCGCCTGTGATAATCTGGCTTTGGCTCAGTGTTGTCCCTGCTCTCTCTCTCTCTCTCTCTCTCTCTCTCTCTCTCTCTTTCTCACTCCCTCTCTCTCTCACTCCCCCTCTCTCTCTCTCTCTCTCTCTCTCCTATCTCCTGTGTGCTCTCCCAGTAGCTGTCAGTTGTACAAGGCTTCATCGATTGAACTTAGACGAATATAGGGGAACACAATTTGCCGATGTACTTGAAAGGGATTACGGGAAAGGAGAAACGGAGCGTGTGTGTGTGTGTGTGTGTGTGTAACGTCTGTACGTTTTTAAGTGTGTGCGTGTGTGTATGTATGTGTGTAAAACTGTGGGGAGTCCTGTTTATTCTCAGTATTGTGGCACCATCTAATCCTTTTAAATCAGCTTTGTTAATGCCACTCTATTTCATCCTGCAGCTGTTGTGGATGCCTTTGTGGACAAACATGAGCAGGCTCCTAAACGTGACCATGTTTTGTATTATTACATACTGGTGCTCTGTGCACAGCTTACAGAATAATGTCCATATACTATATGCTGCTATGGTAAATGAACAATGACACAAGGAGAGGAGTTGTTGTGGTGAACTGGAGGAAACATTCAGCTGCTTTGCAGTGGCGTGGCGTGGGGAATATTTTTGGGGAAGCAAAGTGATAATAAATAAACTATATAAGGGTTCATCGATCAAAATTAACAATGTTTTTTCATATATATTATTCACTTATATGTTCTTTCTATTTACTTATATATAAGTTTAGTTTTACATGTCCATTAGGCCTGCTCACGCTGTTCAATGGAAGTGCCGTGGGATATTGGCTTCCTCTGGATAGCCTTGACTAATCACAGTTTGATACGGTTTGAAACACAACCTTAAGATATCCTAATTTGATTTGTTAAGGGACGTTAATTTGGCTCAAACTTCTTACTAAGGAGTGCAATATCGTCTTTCACCACACATTCGCTATTCATTTTGAGGGGCCATGTTTCACTAATTGTAGGATATGAGAAACGAAGAAGAGAATCACACTAGCTGTTCCTCCGAAGAAACAGCACATAAATGCCAAAACTGCTGCTTTGGTCTATTTGACAACAAAATGTTCCTGTAATTCTTGATGTTATACAAGGCACAAAAAAAGATGAAATAAAACAATGCTGAGCATCTGAATTAAAAAAAAACCTTGCCTTGGGTCAAAATAAAGGTTTAGTCACCCATAGCTTGCACGCTCAGGTAACCAGTCTTTATTTTATAGTTTGCTACAATAAGATAACAATGTGATAAATAACTAATGTTTATTTACAATTGCCAATACTGATTTATTTCATTTGCTCCAGTTATTGACATCTGCCTAAAGGTTAAAGATAAAAAGAACAATCTGTGAAATAATAATTATGTCCACTGTAGTGAAAAATAAGTGTAGGGTTGGTAGAGCGCATACAGTTAATATGGGGACATGTCAAGCAACAGCAATAAATTGTTACAGCCTTGTTTTATAATCCAAAAAGGAATAAATAGGTTTAGGGAAACGGTTGAGAGTTTTACAGTGCAGTGAAATGGTTCTAAGCTTTTGATAGTCTGTATTTTATTTGAACTGTGAATTATTATTTGGTAGGTACAGAGGAGTACCATGCATCTAGCAAACACATGCCTTAGTCTGTGCACACACACACACATGGACAGACAAACAGTAACTTAGAATACCAGGAAGCACACCGCCACTTAGTTTGTATGTACAACATTTGTTTTATCTATCACCTAACAAGCACATTCATCACACAACTACAGTCTAATGCATCTTGTCATATAGACCTACATACATGATGAAAAAGGTTTTTAAAGCTTTCACCTATGATAGCCTCATTTTAATGATTTGTTTACCAGTGGCAAGTAGGCCAGACTTGCAATCTCCGGCAAAAGCTTAAAAATTGGTCCCAAAGAAGATAATACACTTACTTTAATGATTAATAATCTTTTATGCTAAGCTATCTGATGTCTGTGGCCGTGATAACTAGTGGCAGCTAACCAGCCACTCAGATAAGTCAAAGACCAATTTAAATTAGCCCCGCTGGGCATCCTTTACATTGGATTCACTTTGAGTACAAATCACTTCGACCTTGCTCTCCTGGGATTTCTGGGCTAATGCTGATAAAACATGGGCATTATTGCCATTATTGTAGGCAAGGTTCAGTTCACCTGCCCAAAATGACACTACCGCTGATTTCGTAGAATTTGAAGACATGAAGACACATGAAACTGTGGTCAAATACTGTAATGCAGAGAGAGTTGTGTTCTGTAACCACAGTAGAGGCCCTAATGTATGACAAATATAATGCTTACCAAACAAGTCATTCAACTGCAGGTTAGACGGATTTTGAGGATTCAGTCTTCAGCAACATTTTAGAGATGGATGCATTTATTCTCCAAATACAGTAGCAACAAAACAAACAAAAACAAAAAACAAACATATTACTGCTAGGAATGTATTGTAACTAACCAACAAACTGCACAAACGCACAAATACATTTAATATATACATATTATTGATCTGATTTGAGATACTGAAAGTGATATCTTTTAGTAAGCAGCAGACTGTTCTCTGACACTGACATAACAGTGCTAGGCTACATTACATGAAGGCAAATGGGGTGAAAATGAACAAATCACATGTTTTCTTGTGATAGTTGCTAGGCAGAACATTCTGAACAGCAATATATACTAGTGTCTGAGCAATGCAAAGCATTCAATACACGTATTTAATACCTTCCACGTTCCAAGTGAATAGGGCCATATTTTGCATGCTAGTTGTCATTAGCCAATCACATTTTGATATGGGATGGAGGCGGGACTTTCTGTAAGAATTTCAACATCATTCGACTAACAAAGACTGCCCTACCTAGAGGTAACATTCAAGGTTTGCGTGTATGTGGAAACCTAAAAAGTAGGCCTGACGATCGAGCGTTTTGACAAACTATTACAGTGTCAGGCCAGTATGTAGACCAGGCTGTACTGTGTTATGCATTGTGCGTGTGTGATGTGAGGTTAGCTTTACTATAGAAGTCTATGCAATTGTTAAGCTTTTGTACACTGGTTCTGATCACTATAGCGGCCCAGATCACACAGACGCGTCGCTAAAAGCGTGGCCGCTTCAAACGCTGTGATAAAAGCCCGATCACACAGAGATAGGCTGCTTGAAATAATAGGCCACTTTTGAGCTGTTGTGGTGACACTGAAGGCCCAGTGTCGAGGGTCACGGTCGCTACTGAAACAAACCACAGGAAGTGAAAGGAGAAGGAAAGTCAAGCATTTGTCTCATTAGCTAATATCTGCTCATACGTGTCTGTAACGGGTTTGTTAGGCTACATTTCCTTTACAAGGCAGCCAAGAACTACCGTATATAGGAACACTTTCCCAAGTTTTTCAGAGAGATTCAAAATGAATGTGAGTTTGAAAGAACAAATAGACTAGCAGATCAGAGGATTTCAGCGTTTGATTGGCCAAGTTAAGCAAGACTCGCTATGCAAATGTATAAATCATTGACTTGCATAACTACAACACAGTCAGAGCACCCAGGGGCAGCATTCATTGCTAGAATACAAAAAGCAAAGGTAGGCCTACTACGCTGTTGTCATTTCTGCACCAGTGAAATATGAAATAAGAGAGCGTGACTGAAGGAACACACACAAACACACAGGGTATTATGAACAGCCTTACCACACATGCCACCATAGCATTGCGTTAGATCTTTTCTTTAATTCCCTGTGTTCACTTGGTGATTTGCTGGGGATTAGATAACTGGAGGCTCATTGTAACATTTTAATAGAATTCCATCTTTCCCAAAACCTTTCCCGCCGGAATAGACAACTGCGGCGGAGCTTATCCAAATGATTTAACACTGCGCCAGAGAGACGGGACGAGACGTGTGGAGTGAAAGCGAGAGGAGAAGAATGGGAGATGGGTTATGTCGGGGGAAGTGGGGGAGGGGGGGGGGGGCTACAACTTCATTGTGGTTGTTGTTTTTATATTGTTTACCCCCGTGATCTTTCTCCATGAAACCCATGCCCTCTAACTGCACCTGTCAGCCCAGCCCCCCACTCTCCGCCTCTCTCCCTTCCAGAGGATGTGTTTATGGAGGCGGTTCGTCTTTGAACCCCAGCCGTCTTTCTAGTTCAGAGGCTGTGCAGTGGCATCTGCTAATGTCAATGCAAATGACACACTGCCGTCAACACTCTCAAACCCCACTGCACTGCCAACTAGGGTACAAGGGAGAGGGGGCAGAAGGATACGTACCCGGGACAACTTTGCAGTTGTTTTTCAGTTCCGTGGGCTTTTGGAAAGGTGGGAAGCAAGGGAAGGGCACCGCCATATTCCATGTTTTTAAATCTATAAATGTATTTATGATAGCGAGCTGGAAAACAAGGATGAAGCTGAAACAGAAGGAGAAGAACTGTGCCCAAAAGTACCACACAGTTGCCAAGTCGGCGAGTTGCTGTGGAGCAGACTATAGAAAGCTGCTTTTCCTCAGCAAGCGCGTCGATGTGGAATTAGCATTACAGTCAGGCGCCCCTGGGAGACACGATGGGAAGCCCCTTTTTGCCTTGGAAAGAAAAAAAAAAGACCAAAGCAGGGTGCGAAAGCTGCAGGGAGAGAGGGAAGACAAAGCGAGATATCGTAATGAGGAGTGTGTGAGCGCACAGTGCTCCGTTTGTGAATAGATGGGTGAATAAGTGCATTTGATGACTGTGTGTTTGTGTGCACTCCTGCTAAAGTGTGTGCGTGCGTGTATGCGTGCGTGCGTGCGTGTGTATGTGTGTGTGTGTGTGTGTGTGTGTGTGTGCGTGCGTGCGTGTGTGTGTGTGTGTACACATCCATGTCCTCATAAAACCTGCAGTTTAATGTGTACCCACTATTTAATGTTACAGGAACCCCACTAGGCAAAGTGTATTGGGGTCTCCATAAGGTTATGTTGAGATATTATGTCCGCACACACAAATACATATAAAACTGGACCACACAAACCACAAATGACCACATTGAACTATTAGATGCTATTTGAGCTTTTTCCACCTTCAGCACGCTGGCGACCTCTGTCATCACCATGTGTCTTATTTTTATCGTCCTTTTATGAATTGCGACCACATATTTATAAAGATTAAAGCTTTTATTTCAGCCCTCATGGATTTCCTCGTTTATTTTAAAAACCCTTCATTAAAGGTTTACAGCTCTTGTAAAAGCTGTGATCCAATTATCTCAGACAATATAGATTTGGAATTCAGCTGGGCCACCCTCTGTGCAGTTCTGAATGTTTATCTACAAGTCTGCCCATTTTTTTCCTAAGGATTTAGCCTAGTTTTCTATTCTTGCGCTATCCCCACCGTTCATCCAAATTAGCGTCCAATGCTAACTGGCTGTTAGTTAGCAATTATTGTATTCTCCCTCTCTGAAACTCCAATAATAACCACTCCTTTACCTCCCCCTTCAGAAAAAAAAGATAAACACATCAAAGCCAATGTAATTAGATGCCCACACAAAGGCACAAATGGGAGATCATCACATTAGGCAAATGAGAAGCAAAGAGCAGCTCAGGCCAACTTTGACAAGTTCATTAGAAACTTTCAGGTGTCGTGCATAGATCTGCCAGAAGGAGGCATTGACTGTGAATTAACATTGAGTCTGTGTGTATGCGTGCGCGTGTATGTGCGTGTGCGTGCACACACGTGCAGCATTAATGTAAAGCACCTCCAACCATGTAATGCTGCAATAACAGAGGTTGCTGGAATCGCCATTGAAACATGTTTTTCTTAAGTCATTTTATCACAACGCAAGGCAACATGTGTTAACTAGTGAATTATAGTAGTAATGACCACTACCAAGGATGCATCATACTGTTTGTACTGTACGAGACAATAAAAATGTAATTTTGCTTTGCAGTTACAGTACAATGCAGGTATATGGATGTGAGACTTGTGTGCAATATCTTTACTATACTGTATAGAAGTAACATGTACAGTCCAGTGTAAAGGTTCTCCATAGCCCGCCCATCGGACAATGAGAGGAGTTTTCCACTATAGATTGGACTTTATCCTCCACTCTTCCACTGTCTAAAGTCGATCTAGGACCAGCGCTACAAAAATGACCGTGCACTCAAGGTTGCAGCCCCCAGCATATAGGAGACACTCACCCAGTCCATCAAATTAATTCTGGTTAGCTAAGACACATCCTATTTATTTACCCAATATTTTTATGAATCATCTCACATATTGTGTTCTTTAGTAGGGTACTTAGCGCCAGTCCATTCTAATGCAGGGTTAGAGTTCAGGTTAGGGGAGAGTGGCTGTACTGTAATCACATTAATTAAGCAAGGTGGCTCACCAACCCTTTCATTATGAGAATATACTGTCTTGGAGGTTTCAAATAAGGTGTCCATTCCTGAGGATGTGTTGGCTTGTTCCACGTTGTATGCATGGAGGTTCACTTTCTCTATGTGTACCTCTCTGCATGTTACTACATGTGTTTCTTTCCACTTTCTTGTTTCATTACCTCTGCCTACTATTGTAGTCTGCTATCACTAACCAGGTGCGCTCACTAACCACTCCAGTAAACTGTGGTGGCTATTGGTTGATCCCGGCATCACCCACACAGTCAGACGTATAGGTGAGCCCCGTTGCTCAGGGTGACCATGTTGCTCGGCCCGTCCCACAAATACCTCATCGATTCCATTACCCACAGGCCCCTATGATGTATGACCTGCGCGCTGCACGACGAAATTGCTTTTCACCACACTAGCCACCTTCGCTCACCCACCCACCCCACACACACAAACATAAAGGCGCTAACGCGCTAACACACCTGGGCATGTACGCTAAAGACACTACGCATATACACACACACACGCACAAGCGCACAGCACAAAGATGCTAACGCCGTCTGAAATGGCCCGTAGGAGCGACTCAGATCAAAGGTCTGAAAATAATGATCGCCCTCTCAATATAGGCCACATTAGCATCACATTAACCTTTGGAGTGGTTGTGTCGGTGTGTGTGTGTGCGTGTGTGTGTGTGTGCGTGTGTGTGTGTGTGCGTGTGTGTGTGTGTGTGTGTGTGTGTGTGAGGAGAAAAGGGTCAGCCTTTCTCTCTCCCCGCTCCATCCATCCATTTCTTACTATTTGCTTATATTCTCTCCGTGCGGCTGCCTTGGCAGACCTCAGCTGCTCTCGCCCTCTGTCTTCATCCCTCCATTTTCCCCCTCGGTTTGCTCCTCCGCTGGCCCAGGAAGCACCAGCACAGCACTAATGCCCTCCAGCTGAGGAGACACTATCCAAGCGACCCCTTCCCCCCTCCCACCCATCTAGCTCCTCTCCCTTTGCCCTGTTCTCTTTCTTGGCCTATAGCTCGCTTCATACGCTCTGTGTGTGTGTGTGTGTGTGTGTGTGTGTGTGTGTGTGTTTGC